>ML677425.1:2520551-2581120 GCA_007922305.1 Dermatemys mawii | reverse complement strand
GCACAGGCTGGCAGGGCAGGACCCCCGCCCTTCTCCGGGGCACAGGCCGGCAGAGCAGGAACCCCCACCATCTCCGAGGCCGGGCAGAGCCCCGGTCCAGGTCGCAGGCCGGCGGTGCAGGGACATGACCCCCCCCCCCGGCTCTGAGGCACCTGGGGAAGTGTCCCGCAGCGGCAGGTGGGTCTCTCCCTCTGCCTCCTGCTGGGGTCGAGTTGGGCTGGGCGGTGGCTGGAGCAGAGTTGCAGGGGGGCGGCCGGGGGCTGTCTGCCCTCTCCCGGGGCCTACAAGCCCCATCCCTGCAGCAGGGGGCGGCGCGGAGACTCCCCCCAGCCTCTGTGCCTGTCTGGGGCCAATTTGTAAGCTCCTGCTGGGAGCTGCCCCAGGCAGAAGCGGTGAGAGGCGCAGCGGCACCTTGCCGCCGCGCCTGCAATCCCGATATCGGGACAAAAGGCGTCTCGATCTAAATCAGTCGGGACGCGGGACAAGACCCCGAAAATCGAGACCTCTGGTCACCCTACCGAGAGCCCTGAAGGCGACAGCCGGCAATGTCAGTTTCAGCCTGGAGCTGCTTTGCCTGCGCTGGGAGAGGGAGTCTTGTGCTTGTGGCAGGTGTGATCCTTGTCAGATTGGCTGCAATTCAGATGCTCATGCACATGCTTGGCTACTGTTCAGAAAACAAAGCTGTAAAGTAACTGGAGTCTAACTACGGCTGCTAGAAATATATCAACTGAAAAATATTTTCACCAAAAATTAGGATTTAATCAAAAAATGAGTTTCACTTGGAAATGTCATTTAACAGCTTTTTAATTTCAGATGAGAAATTTTAAAAATAGGCAAAAATGTTTCATTGCGCAGTGAATTTTTTTTTCAAAAAGCAAAAGAAGGTTTTGTCATAATTTCTTTTCCCCCTCCAGTTTCAGGTGATGAGGCCAGCCCCACTCCACCCTCCTCCCCCGATGGGGAACATTCTCACACCAGTGAGCCAGGTAGGCCATGTGGCTAAGTCGGTCCAGGCCTCGTGATAGAAGAGAATCCTCCAGGGAGCCAAAGGGGGATGGAGGCTGGTCTGGGTTAAAAGGGCAGTGCAGAGAAGCTGAGCGAGGGCTGAAGTTGGCCTCAATGATCCCACACAGCCCCACGACGGAGAGCTGTGGGACTCCTGACCCCAGCAAGGGAACCCCCCCTGCCCTGCCCCGAGATGTCAGCTCAGAGCCCAGAAGCAGGGCTGTGATATTCCTCTCCCTGGGGGGAAGTTATGGGCAGTATCCGCAGGCCCCAGAAGGAGGCCTGTGGGAACCCTGAATCAAGGGGGATCCATGGTTGGACTTGAGGAGCTAAGGACTCATTTGATGCCCTTTAGGTGCTCTAATAAATGAGACCCCACAAAGGAGGAGCCATGGTTCCAGTGGCCTGACCTTGAGGAAAGGTTTTGCAAGACCCAAGAGGGGGCTGTGGGTGAGGCACCTGCACGGCCAAATTGTGACACAAGGGGGTGCCCTAAGACAGTTGCTAGAGGCAGGTTTAACTGGGTGAGGTGATTCGCATTCCCTGATATATTATAGCCACCCTGTTTTTTCTAGCGTGCGCCAGGTTGCAATGGGATATTAAATGATGGAAGAGGGCGTCCCTGTCCTGGATCCTTGGGATTTATCTCCCCCATCCAGGGTCCTTGGCTTCTGGGGCTCCCTCCGCGTCCTGGATCCCTGGTCTCAGGGGCTCGCTTGCCCCCCACCCCCTCTTCCTGGATCCTGTGGCTGCTGGGACTCGACCCTTATCCTGGATCCCTTTTGTGGTCCCTGTGTGTTCTGGGTGCTCCCTGTCTCACCAGCGTCATTCACAAGGCTGGTGTGACTCAGTCTCATGGCCAGGGTTTGGGGTTTTTTGGCTTCTTTTTCTGTTTTTCTGATCTCCCTCCCCCACTCCCTCCCTCTCTCCCTTTCTCTCTCTCTCTGTCTACCTGCTCTATAGCTTTTCAAAACATCTCCAACCTCAGAAAAGTTACCGAGAGGCCAAAGGGAAAATATGAGTTGGGCTCAGACTTGCCAAGGTATTGAGGCATCTAACTCCCATTGCCATTAGAGGGAGTTAGGTGCCCCCAGCAGCTCCCTGGCATCATAGCTACACTCACAAACTGACACATGTATTTCGCTGGCAGTCGCTGCCATTTCATATTGGGCTTCCAGCTGTTTGAGGTGAGCTGTGATCGTTGTGTCTCTGTCCCACAGATGGACCCAGCTCTTCTGGGAATGGCAGTGCTACAGGGCAGGTTTGGACCCAAATGGTTTAGATCAGTGCTGAGGGCACACCCTGTCCTGGGTCCCTGAATCCTGGGGTTTGCCTCCCAACCTGGATCCAAGTCCCCTTGGTCTGACCTCACATCCTGGATCTCAGGCCAAAGAGCTCATCCCCCATCCTAGATCCTTTTTCTCTTCCCCACGTCTGTCCTGGATGTTCCCATCTCAACATGTGACATTCCCTGCGCTCCTGTGCTCCGGCCTAATCCCCTGCTTTTCTCTCCATTTCTGGCTGCTCCAATGGTTTTCTAGGACTAGGACTCCTTGTGGGACTCTCTGTCACGGCTGGCCTGGCTCTGGTGCTGCTGGGAGGTTTTCTGATGAAGACAGGTAGGTGCTGGTGGGGTGGAGCATGAGCTGGGTGCGGCAGAAGTTCCAGACCATCACTCTGAACCTTAAACCCGACTCCAATGGCAGCGAAGGGCATGTCTGGAGGCTGTCACCCGGCTGAGGCATGGGGAGCGGCACTCACTGGTCTGAGATTGCCCAGCATGGCACACTACAGCTTACATCGGTATAAGTTATGTCACTTAGGGGTGTGTCACTCAGGGATTCTCCTGCCAACATAACTACAGCCACTTCTGGGGACTGGAGTTATTACATTACTGGTTACTGGGAGAGCTCTCCCCTTCAGCTTCGGGAGTCTGCATGAGGAGTGCCACAGTGGTGCAGCTGTAAGCTCTGTAGCGTAGCCATAGCCTGGGATTTTTGGGCATCTGTCCCTGGCACTAACCACTGCCCTGTTCTGCCTCCGTGGCTCTGTGTCTGCAGGGCTCTGTGGGTAGCTAGACGCCACGATCAGCAGAGAGGTACAGCACACGGGGGGCAGAGGTACACACTGCCAGGCTGGCTGTGTCCTGACAGTCACCCTGGGCCAGGATATGTGCTGAGTTTCCCTAACACTATTTTCTTTCTCTCAATAGTTGTGTCACACTGCAGGATTCACAGGTAGGAGAGAACTTTGCCCTGACCCCCAGCTCCTGTCAGGGGCTGCTCCCCAGGGGATGCCCAGGTCTGGGGTCTTATTGCTGCCCTGCCTGGGACTCCATCTTGGGGAGCTGACCTGGACCTTACCCCCCGGCTACCCACAATGCGAATGTTCCTGGGGCTCTGTGAGGGCCTGACCTTAGTCTGGAAGCCTCATCCCACCCCACCGTAATGATGGTGATGGTGCTGCTGCCCTCCTGCCCCTATTATTAAGGGTGCCAGGGACTCGGCTGCGTGTGGGACTGACACAGCTCTCGTTCCATACAGGGACCTCAGCCCAGACCGGAGCAGCCTGGCCACTGAAGATCAGATCCAGTGTAAGAACCTGATGTTCTGGCACCACCACGAGAGGAATTCGCCTCCCTTCTTTTTTCAATCTATTGGCAGGCATAAGAGTCCTGGGTGCTAGAGCCTAAAGGGGCTGTGGGTAGCCAGGCCAGATAGTCCTGTCCTGACGGGGACTGTTCTTCCTGCTGCTCCAGCCTCTGCCCAGACCGATGGGAGCCCTTTGGCCATGGGCAGGGGCAGGACTGGTGGAAGCCCTGGCAGCTTCTTATGCTGCATACTGCAGGGTGGATGCAGGGCCTTGGCAGACACCTCCCTGCACTGGGAGAAAGGAGACACATACCAGGAACAGCCAGAGCATTGCCCCGTTATCTATAGGCAGCCAGTGTCCAGGGGACCTGCCCTAGTTCTAACCCCCCCACATCTGGCTGAGCACCCGGCATTATAGGCCCAGCCAGCCCATTAGGGCTCACACTGGCCAGGCAGTGCCCAGTGCTGTCTCTCCCCACTGGGCCCAGCTGGGGTCAGGGATGTGTCCGTGTCCCTGGGGGACGTGGGTCAGGGTCTCTCCGGGGTGTGGGGTGACTGATGAGGAAGCACTGATCTCGGTTCTCCCCCCCCAGATGCCGAAGTCACTAGAGCTGGCACTGCCCAGGTGAGTCATGCGGGTGCCTACAGGTCAGACAGGGCCCAGAGAGCTGGGTATGGCAGAATGTTCCCAATTGAAATGAGCACCAGGAGATTCGCCTAAACCTTGGAAACCCATCAAGCTGATCCCAGCACTGGCACCTCTGGCCTGGCCAGGAGTGAGGGTCAACATGGTGTGATCCCAGCCCCGGGGGATAAACTGTGATCATCTTGGCATGAAGGGACAAAGAATTGGAAAGTCTGGGCTTCATTCTCCAGTTAGTTTCATGTCATATCACTGTAGTTGCACTGGAGTCAGTGGTGTCAGATCCCCCACTGGTGTAAACTGGTGTCACTGTGTTGGTGTCAGTGGCCCAGATCCCCAGTTGGTGTAAACCAGCTGTAGCGCCATTCAAGCCAGTGAACCAAATCCCTAGTGAGTATAAATCAGCCTCACTCGAGAATCTGGCCCCACAAAAGGAATAGAAGAAAGAAGAAGGCTTTATCTGTGGGTTCCTGATGACATCCTGGCTCAGCTTGGGGAGTTTCCCTGGGAGGGATAGCTCAGTGGTTTGAGTATTGGCCTGCTAAACCCAGCATTGTGAGCTCAATCCTTGAGGGGGCCATTTAGGGATATGGGGCAAAAATAGGATTGGCCCTGCTTTGGGCAGGGGGTTGGACTAGATGATCTTCTGAGGTCCCTTCCAACCCTGACATT
Organism: Dermatemys mawii; assembly: GCA_007922305.1. Classification (NCBI taxonomy): domain Eukaryota; kingdom Metazoa; phylum Chordata; order Testudines; family Dermatemydidae; genus Dermatemys; species Dermatemys mawii. Next base: position 2,576,209 of record ML677425.1, on the reverse strand, counting down.
CTATGATCTCTATGACTGACCCATGGATTGTCTTAACCCTGGAAGCCTTGACTGAGGGGAGCTCTCAATTGTATGGAGGACTCCAAGCACATGTGTCTGTCCCATTGATTCCAATAGGACTGGAGCAGTGGTTAAAGTTAACAACTGTGCTCCATCACCCTCCTGAGCCCAGCGCTCCCCTGCCCTGGATCTAAGGAGAGTTCATTCCTTTGCCATGTCCCAGGGCCTGGTCAGGGATAATGCTCTGGTGCTTCCCTGGAGACTAATTCAGACTAGAAATAGGGTGTAAATGTTAAAGGGGGGAGAGCAATTAACCAGTAGGACCATTTCTCAGGGGGCGTGGGGGATTCTCCATCCCTGACCATTTATACTGCAGGATTGGACGTGTATCTAACAGATCAAGGAGTTATTGTGGGGATGTTTCCGGCCGGCGTCACACAGGGGGTCAGTCAAGGGGATCACAATGATCCCTTCTGCCCTTGGAATCCAGGATTCCCAGCTGGCCTGTCTGCATGGCGCGGAGGGGGCGGGTTTCCTGGCCAACTCACCAGGCCTCTCACCCTGTCCGTGCTCTATTGATGTCCCACCAGCCCAGGGTGAACAGGAACGTGGCAGTGACGTACGCAGTGGTAGGACAGGGCGGCTCTCAAGTGCAGGACACCCAGACAACTCCGTAGTTCTGGGTAAGGGCAACGCTCTGTGAATGGGCCCATGTGGTGTGGGGGCTGTTCTCCCCACAAAGCCAGTGCAGGGATGGTCAGCGCGGGAAGGGTCAGACACAAACTCCTGGATATCTCAGAGCCTCCATCTCCCACACCTTCTATCAAGGGCGTGGTCTGTCCTGGGACACCTCACTGGCGCCGCCTGCCAGGCCCCAGGGCTCACTCGCCTAGAGCCTGACGTGCTGCCCTTCCCCCACTGCCCAGCTCTCCCTGTAAGTTGCAGGGAGGGCAGGGAGACAGAATTATAACCTAGGGCACTCAGTGCTGTCTCCATGGAGAGGGGGAGTGCAGCTGCATGCGAGATGGTCATTGATATTCTCTGTCACTTCCCCACAGGATTCCCAATGCCCCACGAGCCTGTGTGAGCCTCACACGGGCTGCCAGCTTCAGCAGAGCTCCAGGAAAAGAGATGGTGATGGAGCCTGTTAACCAGCCAGCGAGAAGCCGCATTTGGGTCAGCTGATGGCACAGGGGAAGCTCACACTTGGGCAGCGGGAGCCGGGTGCGGCTGAGGCTGGACTTCGCATCACAGCCCCTTGTTCTAGTTACAGCAGAACATTCCTGGCCGGAGGTCCCAGCCCGGAGGCCGCACATAAAATCCCCTCGGTGACTGTGCATGCAGAGGGACAGGCGGCCACAAGCCATTTGCACAGGCAGCTGCCTGACGTGCAAGGCTGGACCACGGGACATGCAAATGCAGGGTCCCAAATGGGTTCAAAATGTGGCCCCAAATAGCTCCTGCATTTACGGAGTGTCCAGGATGCAGATGCTGAGCCAAATCTCTCTGCTGCTGGCCTGACGGTGGGGGTAAGGACAGGGGTAGCGCGGGGATGCAGGCATGGGTTAGGTTTGCCAGTGACATGCTGTAATGCTGCTATGGGGGGATGGGATCAGTGCTGAGCCTCTGAGCTCATGCAGGGTGAACAAGGGGGCAGAAGTGCCTAACTCCCATGAATGTCAATGAGAGTTAGGTGCCTGAGTCCCTTTAAACACCTGGCCCAAGGGGTCTCTGGCAGGCTGGGTCTGAGCTGGCTCCTGTGCAGTGAATAAAATGTTTTGCCTTCTCTCTGCCCAACCTGCCTACTTGGGTGCCTCTAATTGTGCCAGGTGTTACAGTGAGCCACACACGTGGCCATTGCCTCCCAAGTCTGCCGGTGACCTGGAAAAAATGTGCAGTGAAGCAGAGTTGGTTCAAGCAGCATTTTTTTAGCCCCAGGTGAGCCCCGGGGACACCCAGATGCAGAGTTGTGAAAATCATAAACTGAGTTGGCTAGGGACAGAGACTATGCGCAGGTGGGCATGCAGGGTTACATGCCCCCCCTTATATATCTGCCAGTGGGGAGTCAGGCTGACTGGGACATGCCTGGGAAAGGCACCGACACTGAGTGCGCCTGCTGAGCCACACTAGGAAGTGCCCGGAGCATGGCAGAGTCTGGAGCAGAGCTCCATCAGATGGGGGTGCAGAGAAGCCAGCTGAGTCCTGTCCCTTCCTCAGCTGCAGCCTCAGTTACCAATACTTGGCAGTAGGCCTCTGGAGCCTGCCAAGGCCCACACCATGCCTGCTGTGGGGAAACTACGATATAGATGTGGAAATGGGGGCAAGGTGGTGCCAGCTTGGAGTGGGTGGGAGAAGCATGGGGAGTGGGAAAGGGCCCAGAGGCAACCTGTGGGGAAGCCACATACCACCACCAGAACCTTAAATTTTACCTCACATACAGAGTTGTCCCTAGGCATATGCAGTATATGCCTGTGTAGGGCACCTTAAAATTTGGGGCACCCCTGGGTCATGGTGTCCACCCATCCGCCTCTTCCTACCCCTGTTCTGACTCTTCCTGCAGGCTCCCACCACAGCTGGCTGCTGCAGTCTGGTGAGTGTTCCTCCAGAGGGGATCTAGTATTTAAAAGTGAAAAGTACTTCCAGCCTGCCAGACCTATGAGCACAACACTGAAACTGTTCAAATGGCATTCAAGTGGCAATGAAGCCCATTTAATGGGCATTTGCTGACCCCCAGGTATATACTGTCAGTTTCTGAATGTACGTACAAAAACAGTTGTGCATTATTGTGCTATTTACTAAGGAGATGTTAATCTACAGGACCTTAGTTTAAAATTTGCTTTAAAAATATTTAATTTCTGTGTTGCTGAAGATTATAAAATGACATTTCTAAAATATCCTTGCAATGATTTTCAGATGCACAATTTGACCATTCATTTTTAGCCTTAAATGCTTAGATCTTTGGAACTATAGTTTTTTGTAAATAAATCCTTCAAAAGACCGCCCTTATCTAAAATACACATGCAAGCCAGGGCTGCTGTTGGGCACCAGTTTAATAATAATACACCAGTTTAATAATACTGCATATGGCCCCTTAAATCCTAAGGACGGCCCTGCGCCTACCCAGAGACACGTCACTTCTGGCCAGGGATGTGAGAATATGCCCTGATCTCTCTCTCTCTCTCTCTCACACACACACACACACAAATACACACACACACAAATACACACACACACACACACACACACACACTGACAAACAATTTCATTAGCACAGAATTGAGGCTGCCCCAGGGTATCTCATTGAGACCAGCCAAACTCACACATCTGAAAACCAGAACATTCCAAGTTCACGTATTTCACATTCAGGCTTCCTAAAACCCGGAAACCGGGGGAAGGGACAGGCCCACACAACCTTAACTCTGCTCTCAATGATCGATGCACCAATATGCCCAGGCTCTGCCTTCTCACTGTAGCAAACAGGAGCTATGGGCACCCGCTCTCCGTTCACAGACCCAGCCTCCTCCACCCCAAGAACTCTGCCTCTGCTACATTTACACCCTTTCCCCCAACCCCTCGCTCCTACCCGCACGACACCATTTAATGCTCGACTTTCCCTCACCTTTCAACAAAGCCAAGGAGCAGCCCCACCCCCATCTCCCTCCTGAAAGTCCTTGTGCCGAGAACACCCCTGAGCCCTGTGACTGACCCAGCCTGCACAATGCAGCGCTGCAGAGGGAAAACTGCGTCTCTCAAGTACAAACACTTCTTGGGCCTTTGCTCACCACCTCTCGCCCGTGGCCTCAGAGCCCATCACAGCCCTACCACGCTTCTCAGGCAAACCCCTCCGCCCTTCACACAGCCACACCTAGGTTCCCAGTGGCTGTTGCCAACTCCCGGGGAGCAAGGGTAATATGACTGAGTGTTTACCTTAACTCTGTGTTTCCTGGGATTCACAAGCCTACATTTTGCTAGCCTTGACACTCTGCTAAACACAAGGATGGGTAGGGAAATCTACAGAGCAATGCCAATAAGAAATAAGGCTAATGTAGTGCCCATCCTTACAAAAGGGAAGAAGGAGGATCCGGGGAACTACAGGCCAGTCAGCCTCACCTCAGACCCTGGAAAGATCATGGAGCAGGTCCTCAAGGAATCAATTCTGAAGCACTTAGAGGAGAGGAAAGTGATCAGGAAGTGTCCGCATGGATTCACCAAGGGCAAATCATGCCTGACTAACTAAGATTGCCTTCTACGATGAGATAACTGGCTCTGTGGATTAAGGGAAAGCAGTGGATGTGCTATTCCTTGACTTTAGCAAAGCTTTTAATACGGTCTCCCACAGTATTCTTGCCAGCAAGTTAAAGAAGTATGGGCTGGAGAAATGGACCATAAGGTGGATAGAAAGCTGGCTAGATCATCGGGCTCAACGGGTAGTGATCAATGGCTCCATGTCTAGTTGGTAGCCGGTATCAAGCGGAGTGCCCCAAGGGTCGGTCCTGGGGCTGGTTTTATTCAATATCTTTATCAATGATCTGGAGGATGGTGTGGACTGCACCCTCAGCAAGTTTACAGATGACACTAAACTGGGAGGAATGGTAGATATGCTGGAGGGTAGGGATAGAATAAAGAGGGACCTAGACAAATTAGAAAATTGGGCCAAAAGAAATTTGATGAGGTTCAACAAAGACAAGTGCAGAGTCCTGCACTTAGGACGGAAGAATCTGCACTGCTACAGACTAGGGACTGAATGACTAGGCAGCAGTTCTGCAGAAAAGGACCTAGGGATGAGAAGCTGGGTATGAGTCAACAGTGTGCCCTTGTTGCCAAGAAGGCTAATGGCATTTTGGGCTGTATAAGTAGGGACATTGCCAGCAGATCGAGGGATGTGACCATTCCCCTCTATTCGACATTGGTGAGGCCTCATCTGGAGTCCAGTTTTGGGTCTCACACTACAAGAAGGATATGGAAAAATTGGAGAGAGTCCAGAGGAGGGCAACAAAAATGATTAGAGGACTGTAGCACTTGACTGATGAGAAGAGGCTGAGACAACTGGGATTGTTTAGTCTACAGAAGAGAAGACTGAGGGGAGATTTGGTAGCTGCTTTCAACTACCTGAAAGGAGTTCCAAAGAGGATGGATCTAGACTGTTTTCAGTGGTAGAAGATGACAGAAAAAGGAGTTATGGTCTCAAGTTGCAGTGGGGAAGGTTTAGGTTGGATATTAGGAAAAACATTTTCACTATTAGGGTGGTGAAGCATTGGAATGGATTACCTAGGGAGGTGGTGGAATCTCCTTCCTTAGAGGTTTTTAAGGTCAGGCTTCACAAAGCCATGGTTGGGATGATTTAGTTGGGGATTGGTCCTGCTTTGAGCAAGGAGTTGCACTAGATGACCTCCTGAGGTCCCTTCCTACCCTGATACTCTATGATTCTATGATTCTAAATGCTGCAGAGGGTGAGGTATTTAGGCACAAGTGAGACTCTACTGAAGGTGAAGGGACAATCAGTCCACTGGATGCTTCGGCTAAGTTACAAAGAAAGGGCCTGATCCATGGCTCCCAGGGAGAGTTTGACCATGGACGTCAATGGAAGTTCTCACCAGCACAGATCCTCCTGAGTCTCCAGCAGATTCTTGTCTAGCAGATGTTAGAGGGACTTTGCAGCGTTGGAATGGATGTTATCGCAATAAAGTCTTGTTAAATTAACTTAAAGGGCTGGTCTTCACTGGGACGGGGGGCATTGACTGAAGATACGCAACTTCTTCAGCTACATTAATAACGTAGCTGAAGTCAGCATATCTTCAGCCGACTTACCTGCCGTCATCATAGCAGCAGCAGTCGGCAGCGCGTTCCCCCCTTGACTCCAGCTTGCGCCTTGTGTCAAGCTGGATTTACAGGAGTCGATGGGGGTGCCGCGGGCAATTGATTTCTTGTGCCTTAACGAGACGCGAGAAATCAATCGCTAAAAGAGCGATCGCTACCCGCCGATCCGGCGGGTAGTGAAGACCTACCCCTAGTTTCCCTCACAAACTCTACCCTAGTCCTTGATCTGATTTACTGATTTTCAGGCCACTCTGACTTTTCACAGGGGTTTAAAGAGGGAGCCAAATTCAGCTTTAAGCAGGGACAAATCTGCAACTTAAACTCTGGAGGATTCCCAGTGCCTGTATCCATCCCCTTCATTCCAGTAGGACTGAGTCATATGGTTAAAAATAACACCTGTGCTTCAGCACCCTCCTGAGCTGTTCCTCCCCAACTCCTCTCACCATGTCTTGGGGCCCTGGTCACGTCTCACGCCCTGGTGCTCCCTAGGAGACTAATTCAGATGGGGAATAGGGTGTAAATGTTAAATGAGGAGATCAATTAAACACTGAGACAATTCTCTAGGGGGCGGGGAGGGATTCTCCATCCATGACCATTTATACTTCAGAATTGGACGTGTGTCTAACAGATTGAGGAGTTATTGTGGCAACGTCTCCAGCCAGCATCACACAGGGGGTCAGTCGAGGGGATCACAATGGTTCCTTCTGCCCTTGGAATCCATGAACCCAGAATTCCCGGCCGACCTGTCTACATGGTGGGTAGGGGATGTGTTTCCCAGCCAGCTCACTGCGGCTCTCACCCTGTCCGTGTTGTATTGATGACCCAGGAGCCCAAGGTGGACAGGAACATGGCAGTGATGTATGCAGTGGTGGGACAGGGCAGCTCTCGAGTGCGGGACACCCGGACTACTCCATAGCACTGGGTAAGGGTCAGGGCCGGCTCTATCTTATTTGCCACCCCAAGCAGAGAAGGAGGAAAAAAAGCCACCACAGGCATGCTGCCGAATCCTGGAAGAGCAGCGGTGGACTTGCCGCAGGCGTGCCGCTGAAAGCCACCTGAGTGCCGCCCTTACAGTACACCAAATGTCGCCCTTGCCATTTGCCGCCCCATGCACCTGCTTGCTAGGCTGGTGCCTGGAGCCAATCCTGGTAAGGACGACACTCTCTGAATGTGCCCTCATGGAATGGGGTTTTTTCTCCCCACAAAGCCAGTGCAGGGACTGGTCAGTGAGGAAAGGATCTGACTCAGCCTCTCTGCCACCTCAGAGCCTCCATCTCCCCAGCCTGCTACCAAGGGCATGGTCTGTGATGGGACCCCTCACTGGCACCCCCCTGCCAGGCCCCAGGGCTCACTTGCCTAGAGCCTGAGTCGCAGCTCTCCCTGTAGGTCAGGGAACAGACTGATAACCTAGGGCCCTCAGTGCTGTCGCCCTGGGATGGGATGGGGGGCAGCTGCTTGCGAGATTGTCACTGGGATTTTCTGTCACTTCCCCACAGGATTCCCAGTGCCCCATAAGCCTGCATGAGCCCCACACTCGCTGCCGGCCTGAGCGGAGCCCCGGGAAAGGAGACGGTGATGGAGCCTGGTAACCAGCCAGCGAGAAGCAGCGTTTGGGTCAGTTGATGGTAGGGTGACCAGATGTCCCAATGTTATAGGGACAGTCCCGATATTTGGGGCTTTGTGTTATATAGGAGCCTATTAACCCCCACCCCCGTCCTGATTTTTCATAATTTCTGTCTGGTCATCCTAGTTGATGGCACAGGGGAAGCTCAGACTTGGGCAGCGGGAGCCGGGTGCAGCTGAGGCCGGGCTTCACATCACAGCCCCTTGTTCTAGTTACAGCAGAACCTTCCTGGCTGAAGTTCCCACCCCGGAGGCCTGCAGATAAAATCCCCTCGGTGACTGTGCATGCAGAGGGACAGGCGGCCACAAGCCATTTGCACAGACAGCTGCCTGACGTGCTCACCTGGTCGTGGGAAATGCAAATGCAGGATCTCAAATGAGTTTTAATGTGGCTGCAAAAAAGCTCCTGCATTTAATGAATACCCAGGATGTAGATGCTGAGCCAGATCTCTCTGGTGCTGCCTGACAGTCAGGGTGGGGAGAGGGGCAGCGCAGGGATGCCTGTGTGGGCATGGCTGTGCCAACGACACACTGTAATGCTGCTGTGGGGGGATGTGCTGAGCTGAGCATGTGCAGGGTGAACAAGGGGGCAGATTTTTGAAGGTAGTGAAGTGCCTAACTCCCATGGATATCAATGAGAGTTAGGTGTCTAAGTCCCTTTAAACACCTGACCCCAAGTGGTCTCTGGCAGGCTGGGTCTGAGCTAGTTCCTGTGCAGTTAACAAAGTGCTTTGCCTTCTCTCTGCCCAAACTGCCTCTTAGGAGCGGCACTAAGCGCCACCTGGTGCCAGGTGTTAGGATGAGACACACACGGAGCAATTACCTCCCCGAGTCCGCTGGGGCTCTAGGGAAACTTTGCAGTGAAATTGAGTCGGTTCAAGCAGTGTTTTCTCATCCCCATGGGGACTCCAGAGACACCCCAATGCAGAGAGTCATGAACATCACAGATCTAGGGAGACAGGGATGTAAGAATAAATACACACACACATACACACACACACACACTGACAAACAATTTCATTAACACAGAGTAGAGGCTGCTCCGGGGTATCTTTTGCCCACCCAGAATGCCAAGATCAGCCAAACTCATACATCTGTCACCAGCTCCTGGGGAGCAGAGGTGAGGTACTTGGGCATTTACCATAATGCTGCCTTTCCTGGGATTTACAAGTCTGAGCTTTGCTGGACTCAGCACTCTGGCAGGGCAGGAGCTGTTGCCTGGCACCTTAGCTCTGCATTACTGAAGGATTTTGTCCATGACTATTGTAGAAGCATCTCTCGCAAGTGTGTCCTCCCCAGTTCAGTGCCACTAAAACAACTTCTCTGCAGACACCCCCAGAGCAGGTGTTGTGTTCCCCTGTCATGGGGGAGAATTCCTGCTACATTTAGCTACCAAATGCAGGATCTGGGGCAAGTGGCTTCATCTCCTTGTGCCTGGTAAAATGGGAATAATTCTCCCCTGCATCCCAAGGGTACTGGGAGGGTGAAATCTAGGTATGATTGGGAGCAGCTGAGGTGCTACAGTGGTGATGGCACCTAGCTAGACCCGGCCAAAATAGAATGCCGTCTCCTCATCCCAGAGAGAAAAGCAGCCTCAGTTGGGAAGCCCAGGCAACCCTGGGCCTGCTGTAGCTCAGCCATAGAACTGACAAGACTGACAGACAAGTAATGGGCTGAATTCATGTTATTGGGTTGGACTTGTGGGAAGTAAAACCTGGATTTGGGCATGAGATAGCGATTTAACGTGTGAGGACTCTGGAAAGTCCTATTGGGTTGCTAGTAGCTGACATGGCATGTTCATGACAGTTCCAGCAGGTGGTTGAGGACAGTGGGACAGAGAGCTGAGGGTTGATGGCTAGAGGTGGGTTTTCCTGGGGCCTGCTGAAGGTGCCATGAAGGGACGCTCAAGACACCAGAGACTAGTCCCTGGTGGGCTGTATAGTCCAGGCAACTGGGCAGGTGTCACTGAGACAAATTTTTGGAGGACCTAAAATCCAGGAGTTTCTAAGAAGAACGTCTGGCCTGGGATCTGCACTGAGAATTTCTGACTTGAGAGGGTAAAGAAGACAGCCACTGAGTTCACTCCTGGCTTTATGTGCAAGTAATAAAGTAAGAGTTAAACAAGCCTGGAATGGAGCTGTGATGACTGTTCCAGCCAAGGCTTTGAAGAGCACCTACCATATTTATCAGGAAGCATCTTGCTCCTGGGGCCACAGCCCTGGGAATAAAGGAGCAGAGTGCGGGGGAGATACAAGTAAAATTTTCCAGCATGAAGTTCAGTAGTGGCAGGATTTAGGTAAGCCCAAGACCTAGGAAACCAGAGGTTATGACCGGTGGCTGTGCTGTACAATGGGCACTGGGATCACCAGAGGGTGCGGGATGGGAAAGGAACAGGTAGGCCATGAGTAGAGATGATTCCCTCTTCCTGGAGGTTGAAGATCAAAAGCTTGAACTCTATAAAGGAACAGGCTGATCTACCCAGAGCAGAGCCAGCCCTATGTGTATTTCTCTCCCCAGTATCACATTGAAGTAATTACGGTTTTGTAATGGAAGTGGAAGAAGTGAAAATGTGGACAGATTACTAGGGAGGAGTATAATAATATTGCACGCGCATTCAGGGGTGTAATCAGGAAGGTCAAAGCACAATTGGTGTTGTAGCTTACAAGGGACATAAAGGGTAACAAGATGGGTTTCTACAGGTACATTAGCAACAAGAGGATCAGGGAAAGTGTGGGGCCCGTACTGAATGAGGGAGGCAACCTAGTGAGAGATGATGTGGAAAAAGCTGAAATGGCGTGGAGAAAGTGAATAAGGAAAAGTTATTTACTTGTTCCCATAATATAAGATCTAGGAGCCACCAAATGAAATGAATGAACAGCAGGTTAAAACAAATAAAAGGAAGTTCTTCTTCACACAGTGCATAGTAAACCTGTAGAATTCCTTGCTTGAAGAGGTTGTGAAGGCTTTGACTATAACAGGGTTTAAAAGACAACTGGATAAATTCATGGAGGTTAAGTCCATTAATGGCTGTTAGCCAGGATGGGTATGGAATGGTGTCCCTAGCCTCTGTTTGTCAGAAGAGGGTGATGGATGGCAGGAGAGGGATCACTTGATCATTACCTGTTAGGTTCACTCACTTCGGGGTACCTGGCACTGGCCACTGTCGGTAGACAGGATACTGGGCTGGATGGACCTTTGGTCTGACCCAGTACAGCCATTCTTATCAGTACAGCCATTCTTATGTTCTTATGTTACTCAATGCTTTTTTTTTGCCTTGGCCTTCACAGACAGTGTCAGCTCTCAGACTTCTTCACTGGGAAGCACAGTATGGGGAGGAGGTGAGCAGCCCTCAGTGGTGAAAGAACAGGCTAAGGATTCTGTAGAAAAGCTGAACATGCACAAGTCAATGAGTCCAGAGTCAATGTATCTGAGGGTGCTAAGGGAGTTGCCTGATGTGACTGCAGAGCCTTTGGCCATTATCCTTGAAAACTCACGGCAATCATGGGAGATCCCAGATGACTGGGAAAAGGCAAATATAGTGCCCATCTTTTAAAAAGGGAAGAAGGAGAATCTGGGGAACTACAGGCCAGTCAGCCTCACCTCAGTCCCTGGAAAAGTCATGGAGCAAGTCCTCAAGAAATCTATTTTGAAGCACTTGGAGGAGAGGAAGGTGATCAGAAAAAGTCAACATAGATTCACCAAGGGCGAGTCATGCTTGACCAACCTCATTACCTTCTTTGATGAGATAACTGGCTCTGGGGATATCACAGTGTTAGGCAGGGAACCGTGCAGCCTGGAAAAAACCCAGTCAGGAAGGAGAGACACACAGGTCTCCTCCCAAGAAAGGAGACAGCTGAGGACACAGACACTTAGGGCAGGTGCGCTTTGTGGGCTACGATTGGAGAAATACAAGTGCCTTTGCCCTGACCTATGACATCAGAAACAGCATGTTTGTAAGGGAAGATTTTTGGGAGCTCTCCCCTTCCTAAGTTCTCATAAGAACTTAAAATCTATAGGCAAACCGCTGGAGAGGACTTTAATCACTTCTAATCAACAAATGTGTGGGGAAATCCACACAGCAATGCCATAAGAAGTGATGCCCAAGGTGTGGTATTTAAGCACAAGTGAGACTCTGCTGAATGTGAAGGGACAATCAGTCCATTGAACGACTCCACTAAGTTACAAAGAAAGGGCCTGATCTGATGGCTACCAGGGACAGTTTGGCCATGGACGTCAGTGGAAGTTCTTACCAGCACAGACCCTCCCTAGTCTTGAGCTTTTGACAATTCTTGTCTAGTAGATGCTAGAAGGACTTTGTGGCATTGGAACGGATGTTATCTCAGTAATGTCTTGTAAAATTAAATTCCAGTTTCCTTCACAAACTCTATCCCAGTTCCTGAGCTAATTTGCAGATTTTCAGGCTGCTCAGACTTTTCACAGGGGTTTAAAGAGGGAGCCAAATTCAGCCTTAAGCAGGGGCACATCTGCAACTCGAACTCTGGAGAGATGACTGTCCAGCTGCCATTCTTCTCCTATGTGACCTCGGGTCCAACTGCAATATTAAAACCACAGTGTTCAGAATAAGGCCTGTGACAGGCCAGCTGAAAGAGCATCATCCCCCTCCAGCCAGGGAGTGTGGTCCGCTAGGTTATGAGGCCAGTAGCAGATACAGCCCTGTCTCTCACAGCGGGTGTGGCTTTTGTTCTCTCTAACCTAGGGGAGCATGTGGCAGATCAGAGAGAGCCTGCAGCTTCTCTGTTCCCTTCTCCCTGCAGATCAGAAGGGGAGAGGTCAGATCAGAGAGCCACAGAGACGTCAGAGAGCCCTGACACACTGAGGAGCAGAGAGAGAAAGGCCTTCCCTGCTACCGAATCCCTGAGGGGCTGCTGCGATTCTCATCACTTCTCCTAATGGTCCTGCCACTGGGCCTCTGCCTGCTCTGTGAGTATGGACACAACTGCCTGGGTTTAGCTTGGCTTTAAGGGAGACCAAGAACCACTAATGAGTCACTTAATTAGGTCTAATCCTGGAGGGGTGTGCTGAGCCCCTTCTAGAGGTATGTTCAGGGTCTGCCTTTTGGCATCCACACTTCCACCAATTACCACTGGAACAATTTCACAAGGATTGTGGTCAATTCTCCATGACTGGTATTTTTAAAATCAGCAATGGGTGGTTTTCCAGCCGAGCAGCTCTGTTTAAATAGGATTATTATGGGGATGTTCTAGAGGATCACAATGGACGCTTTAGTCTTGAACTCTATGAATCTAGGAACCGTGTGCATCCATGCCAGCCCCAGCGAAGGCGCGGTGTTCAGTAGCCTCTAAGCGCTGTCCCATAGAGCACAACCTTGTATTGCCATCATGGCTAGCAGCTGTAAAATGCTTCCAACTCTTTACTGTAACTCTCATTTCTGCTGCATGTTTGAATTCAGGGCCAAATTCTGTGAAATATGTTTGTTTGCAGCAGGGTAATGCATGAAATTTAGCTTCAACACTGACCTAGCAAGACAATGGGATTTATGCAGGATATACATTTTTATATTAACTTAGATTTTCTCACTCTGTGTATGGTTCTGTATTGGATTTTCTATGCAATCTGAGAATGCAGATCAATCACAAATTTGTTACCAATTGAATTTCTACTTTTAATTGCTGTTTGAATGGTACTTCTTCCCATGCACATATCACCACAAATCACATTTTTTCTAATGTCAGGATTAGGGTGACCAGATGTCCTCATTTTATAGGGACAGTCCAATTTTTGGGTCTATTTCTTATATACCTATTACCCTCCAGCCACTTTCTGATTTTTCACACTTGCTGTCAGGATCAGTTATACTGCCAAGTAAAAGCCTTAAGTAAAATAAGATTCCAACCAAGACATTTTCCAACGTTCTCAAATGTTTCTGCAGTTAACTTGTTTATGAGTCACAGCACTGTAATTTTAATATCTACTTCACATAAAGTGCTAAAGGAAGAACGATTATTGTAACGTGAACTATCTTTGTTTTTTGCCACAAATCATACACTGCCAGCGGGAATTACTTTCATTTAGACTAAAGCTACATTTTCATTGCAAAAAAAGGTTTGTTTGCATATCAGGAAGGCTACCTCCTTGTATAGTCCTAGTGGAGACAAGGCACAGCTAGTTGTTACCTCAGCATAGCAAGTCAATATCAATCATAAACCTCACAGCTGGGGTGACCTTTCAGAGCTGCATTGCAGAAACAATCCTTGTCTCCACCAGGCTTTTATGCCAATTTAGCTATCTTCATGTCAAAATACATTGTTTTTAGTGAAAACACGGCCAAAGGAAAAGAGAGCAAAACAAGAAAGAACTAAACTAAAATCTCCAGAAGGGTGCATTCTGTGTGTGTGTGTGTGTGTGATTCCTGTGTAATGGACTGTTTCTGGACTGCACACAGTAACCCTCTTTACGTTGGGAAATTTAATACAAAAGTCCTGTTAGTGCATTAAGATCATACGAACCTTAATGTAGATAAGACTTCTGTTGCTGGAACCATTTTTACTACATTTTTAGTTAAGTGAAGTTAACCTCCTCAAAGTGATGACTGATATGGTCCCAGTCATAGCACTTATGTCCATACTAATGCTAACATCCATTCAGCTGAACTGGGGCTGGTACTGGTCAGATTTTTTCCTCAATTTACTCAAAGTAGGCAAGAGCAAAGCAGACCCCCATAAATTTAGAGCAGCAGAACACAGCAAACAAACTCTGCAGATACACTGCAACAACCATCCAGAAGAACTGTAATGGGGCACACCAAATTGTGAGCCCCAATTAACTTTGTGATACCAGCCTTAGCCTGGTCTCTGGCACAGGACTGAATATTCCCAGAGGCACTTTAAATGCCTGTTTTACCTGATCCCCATTTCAGGAGAAGAAGGAAAGGAGCTGTCTGGAATGTTATAAGGAGTCCTAGAGGGAGGTACTGTGGGCAGAGAGCAGCTAATAAAAAACAAATTAGTTTGTTATATGATGGCAGAATTGTAGGAATTTATTCTGTGGTTAGGATGTTGACTGAGATGATTGACCAGTATTACAATAGCCCCTAGGAACCCCAGTCATGGTCTAGCACCCCACTGTGCGAGGCGCTGTACAAACCCAGAACAAATAGACTCTCCCTACCCCAAAATGCTCATAGACAAGTGGGAAAGTCTGAAGATGGTGAATAAAGGGCTGGGGTTCCTGGCGTGGCTATTGATCCAAGAGGAGAGGTGCAGTTGCTTGACTAGGAAGATGGCAGAACTGATGGAGGTCAGAACAAATGGGTAGTGGAGGAAACCAGCCTGGGGACAGGATTCCCAACAGAGACGCTCAGCAGCGTGAGACTGGGAGGATGCCCAGTGTGCTCATTGCCATGATGTCAAAAGCTTCATTTATTTTAAAAGTGTGTAGTTCTGATAAGCTCCCAATTGCCCTGGCTGCACTAACAATGGGAATTTATATTTTATTGCACAGGGGCGCTGGCTGCTAGTCAGGAAATCTGCAGCTCTCCCGGTGAGTGTTGGTGCCGTGTAACAATATTAATTATAGACCAGAGGGGCTTGATCCTCGGGCACACTAAGGCCTGTTGATAGCACTTGGGCAGTATAAGAAGGATAAAAGAGGGTGTAAATTCACACTAACTTTACAAGTGGACAGGATGTTAGTGTAAATGAGAATTCAGCCCTGTGTGTCCAGTGAGTGCAGCAGAGACCTGAGGATCAGGTCTGATGGGGGACATTTTGGATACTGCCCCTGACCGTATAAAAAGCTGTTTTATTGGGCCAGATGCAGTCTGACTTCAGAGGGACCAGAGTCAGACCCACAGGATGAGTGCAAGGGGCCCAGATCCAGTGGGTGTGTAAATGGTGGCCCAGTTGACATGGGAGCGGGGGATAAGTTGATCAGGAAAAGGGTAAGAGGCTGTAAGTTTCAAAGCAGTGGAATTTGCACCAGTTTGTGATTGGTGCAATGTGGACACATCTGAGCTAATTCCAATAACTACAGCAGTGAAGACACGACAGCCTGAGACCCTGTGCAAAGAGCCTGTGCTTTGCTCATTTATCCAAGAGGGATAAAAGCGGAGGAGCTCGTGGGAGCTAATGGGGTGCAAAGCAGGAGGAGGCAGCTCCCCCTGACCCACGTGGGCCAAAGGGGATTGAATTTACAAATCTGTCTGGTGAGAGGGAGACCCTTCTTCTCCGTCACATAAAGTCTCAGGCTGAGGTGAGCCCGATCCAGAGTGACACACAAGGGCCTGGCTAGTCTCTGCCGTAATTTAAATGTCAGCTTCCTTAAGAGAGAAGCCATTTCACCAAATAATGTTTACTCTCCACCTAGGTGAACTCCCTGCCCCAACACTGATCCTGGACAAGGGCTCTGCCCACCATGGGGACACCATCATACTGCTGTGCTTCATCCCTATGGACACCTCGGTGACACGTGTTATCTTCTGTAAGGATGGCAAGGAAATCGTAATGCTGCCCAGCGACAGAAACAAATTCATCTACATCTATGAGTCATCCCAGCCAGCATCTCCAGAGAGCTCAGGGGAGTATTCCTGCCGCTACCAGCACAAGGATGATAGGAACAAGGAGAAGAATTCTCTCCCCAGTGCCCGCCGGCACTTGAGTGCGCCAGGTAACATGATGAATGAAGGGAGGGCTGCTTAGCACACATGGGGGAGGCAGTGGGGATGCAGTGGGAGCAGCCAGTGGCAGCTAGAGTAAAAGTTTCTAAAGGTCCATCTCTTGTGTTGAACTCTCCATGTCTGAACTCCAGCTCAACTCCTGTTAGTTTAGTTTAGTTGAGCAAAATTCCATCCATCCTTTTGCATTTTTATGAAGGTGAAGAACAGGACTGACCTGTTCAAAACATGGACAAATCCTTAAATGTGAAATTTGGCAGGTGGATTGTCATTAATATCTACATAGGCTTTGACTGACGTTCAGAACAGAGAGCAGTAAACTAATCGAGTTTTGACCATTTCAAAACGCTCATGGATAGCAGGGAATGCTGCAAATTCAAAACTACTAATGGCTGCATATCTAAGTTCTGGGTACACATTATCCACATCCAGTTCTCCTCTATTTAATGAGCCTGATCAAAACTCTGGATTTAAAAGTCCTGCCATATTTGCTTGGTGCTAGAAAAGTGGAAATTCCAAATCAGACTCTAAATGCAGCAGCCCCAGACCATTTCTCTCATGTTCTTGGGCTGATTTCCTTACAGATGGCCTGGTAAAGGGATAGGCACTCAGGGGGACTCATTTCAAAGCTGGTGGATTCTCCATCACATCACATCTCTGGAGCGAGGCTGGATGTCTCTTTCTGAATTTTGGCCTCTTGTGCCAGAGACTTTATGGGCTGGAGATATGGGACTGGCTCCTGTTACACAGAGGTCAGACCAGATGATCAGAACAATCCTTTCTGGATTTCAATGTCTGTGAGTCTAATTATGAGATAGAGCTAAATGTTGTAATCCCAGGACCAGCCAGACCCTAATTACTTTAAATTCCGTAAATTCAGTAAATTTCTATTGATTTCAGGGAGAGCAGAGCCAGACCTGTATGTTTCTCTCCTTGGTATCACACAGATGTGACTTAGGTTTTGTAATGTGATGCTCCCAACAGAAAGCACCCCGCCAGAGAGAGAACACCCACCTGCCCCCACTGACCTGGGACTTTTGCTTGGATCTGGCGTCAATGTTAATGAGAGGGTGATCCCCCTCAATCAGGGCATGATCAGTACAGTTCTGCTGCCCTTTACTGACACAATAAGGTTAATAAAATTTCATTGCCCTTCATTCAGGATAAAAGTGAATTTTAACCCAAAACTGCTCCCTTCAGTAAAGCAGCTCCCTCTGCTGACCTCCTGGGCAAAGTGGGTCTGTATGCGAAAATACAGCCTGCTGCTGAGGTGTTTTCCCTGAGATCATCAAGAGCTATTAAGGGAGAACTCATTCAGCACCTGCTAACAGATAGGTAGAAATAAAAAAACTTTACAAATGAGATCAGCATTGTTATCCCCAGAGGACAGATGTGGAAACTGAGGCACACAGCGAGAAGGTGCTTTACCTAAGGTCGCCCAGCCACAGAGATGGGATTAGGACCCACATCTCCTGAGTTCACACCCAGTGCTCTAGCCACAAGTCAATACTGCCTCCCCTGAGCAGCTTGTTGCTTTGCTAATCAAATGTTTCCATGTCGCTATGGGACGCTCCCAGAGACACTCACGCATTTCACTGGGATTCACTGCCATTTCAAGTTGGGGTTCTAGCTGTTTGAGTGGATCTGTGATCGCTGTATGTCTGCTCCACAGATGGCCCCAGCCCTTCTGGGAATAACACCGCCGGAGGAGAGCCATCACCCCCAGGTAAACGGATTCACTCGGTAAGGAGTAAGAATCCTCGAGGCGGAATGGGGTGTTTTCACAAGGAGAAGGCTAAAGCCAACTTGTTACCTCGCTGTGTAATGTGACGACAGCCAAGGTGTCCCAGGGAGACTGGCACCATGAAGGAGTGGCGGGTGCAGCCCTGCTCTTCACTTCTCCCCTGATGGGGAACATTATCACAGCTGTGGGCCAAGTAGACTAAGTCAGTCTAGGCCTCAGGATAAAAGAGAAGCCTCCATGGAGCCAAAGGAGCGTGGATGCATGGATGTGGGATCACTAGAAACCCCAATATTATTGGGATCATCCCAATAGTAGGGACTTTGTATTATACAGGCAAGGATACCATCCTCCCTGAAAAAAATGTCCTGGCTTTTCACACTTGGTATCTGGTCACCCTGGATGGATGGCCTGGGTTAAAAGGAGCCAAAGCAGAGAAGCTGCGTGAGGGCTGAATTAGGACTCAATGATCCCAGATAGCCCAGGAAGGAGGGCTATGGTGAATCCCCCTAAGATGACAGCTCAGAGCCCAGAAGCAGAGCTGTGATATTCCTCTCCTCGTGGAGGGTAGGGGAGGAGGGAAGAGTTATGGGCAGTATCTGCAGGCCTCAAAACAAGGCCTGAGGGACCCCTGAATCAAGGGGGATCCAGGGATGGTCTAAACTGATGCACAGAAAGAGATCTAATAAATGAGACTCCATAAAAGAGGAACCTTGATTCAAGTGTTCTGACCTTGGAGAAAGGTCTTGTCAGACCCAAAAGGGGGCTCTCTGGGTGAGGCACCTGCAGGGCCACACTGTGCCACAAGGGGGTGCCCTGAAATAGTTGCCTGCCCCCTCCAGGGCAAGAGGCAGGTTTCACTAGGGAAGGTGCCTCGTGTTAGTTATCATGTTATAGCTACCCCCAGTTTTTTATCATGTGCACCAAGTTTTGATGGGATATAAAATGATGTACCGGGGACTCCCAGCCCTGGATGCATGTCCCTGGGGCTCACCCCCCATCCTGGATCCCTGGTCTCTGGGGTTCGCCCCACCCCCATCCTAGATCACTTTTGTGCATTTCCCCTCTGTGTTCTGGATGCTCCCAGCCCCACCAGCATCAGTCCCTGGGCTCTGGCCTAATCCCCTGCTTTTCTCTCCATTCCCGGCTGCACCAAAGGTTTTCTAGGACTGGGACTCATTGTGGGACTTGCCATCATGGCCGGCCTGGCTCTGGGGCTGCTGGGGTGTTTTCTGATGAAGACAGGTAGGTGCCGGTGGGGTGGAGCATGAGCTGGGATGGGCGGTTTTTCTGGGGTGTCAGTCTGATGCCTTAAAGCAGTGGTCATCAAACTGGGGTGCTCGCATGGGGGTGCCATGGCTGCCGAAGGAGCCGAGTGGCTCCTCTGCAAACACCGCGGTGGCCCTGGCCGGAGGAGCCAGGCGCCGCGACGCTTGCGGAGGCGCCACCAGGGCAGCCCAGCTCCTCCTGCCTTATTGGTAACCTCCCGGATTTCCAATAAGGCAGGAGGAGTCGGGCTGCCCTGGCGGCTCCTCTGCAAGCACCGCGGAGACCCCAGCCGGAGGAGTCAGCCACTGCGGCTGAGACCTGGCCCCGGGAACCAAGCACTGTGCGCCGCGGCTGAGACCCAGGCGCTGGGCACCGCAGCTGAGAACTGAGCCTGGGACCCGGGTTCCGCAGCAGGGGACCGGCCCCAGGGCGGCAGTTATGGGACAAGGAGGGAAGGTTCTGAGGGGGGCAGTCGGGTGCGAAGTGGGAGGGAGTGGATGGGGCAAGGTGAGGGCAGGGCTAGGACGGGCTTCCCCCTGGGGATGCCTGCTCAAAAAAAAAATTTCTACTAGGAATGCACGGTCAAAAAAGTTTCAAGACCCCTGCCTTAAAGCACAAGATTATAAGAACAGCCATGCTGGGTCAGACCAATGGTCCATCTAGCTCAATAGCCTGTCTCCTGACAGTGGCCAATGCCAAGTTCTTCAGAGGTAATGAAGATAGAGGTAGCTTAGTGGTTTCAGCACTGGTTTGCTAAAGCCAGGGTTATGAGCTCACTTCTTGAGAGGGCTGCTTAGGAATAAGGGGCAAAAATCTGTTGGGAGCTGTGAGCTGAACTAGGTGATCTTCTGAAGTCCCTTCCATCTCTGATATTCTATGATCTCATTTTGAATTGTTTTTCCAAGGTAGTGGTGTGTGTACATTTCTTAGGTGGTGACCCTTCCTAGATGCTTCTCGAGTACAGCATTAAACTCAGCCCTGAGCTCCACAAATTTATGGAAGTTTCCATTGTTTGACATTTACAGCTGATCTGAAGTGCCATGCAGTGCTAGGTTTTGGGTAGCAAGCATTCTCACAATGGCAATAAAGAGACTCTGATGCAATGTTCTCTTGATGCTGATTATCTATGGTGGCCTTTAACCTTAGTCTCATCTCAAGTTCTTTCCACCTATGGAATGCTCTCTAGTGATTTGCTGCCTTCTCATGGTATGCCAGATTTCTAGCCAGATTTTTCCAGTCCTTTGTTCCTGTAGAACCCAATGTGGCTGGAACATTAGACTGGAAGAGTTTGCAACAAAACCAGTATGCAGCATTCTGGGTTTTTGAGTACATAAGCCATGGCCTCTCCACTTTGTCACCATTGGGTATTTCACACCAGTGTTGGATGAAAACTTCTATTTTCAATGACTTTGAGGAATATGAAGTTTTTCAGTTGCTGTGGCCCATGCAGTAAAAGGAAGTTCCTCAGACTACTGCTCAAGTGGGTCCACCGTCCTGGATCATCTAGACTTAAGGAACTAAACTCACCAGCAGCTGTTTCTCGTGCCTCACCACTCTCTGATCTACACTTTTCTTCAGGGATGTGCATGGTTACATCCATTTAAGATGGAGATATGGATTCTGCAGTAACTGCCAGGTCACCTGCACTCTGACTAACTAGAAGATCAGGCATCTCCTCACCACTCACATGGTGAGGAGCCGGAAGGCTCACCGTGAACATTTGTGCCTATGTATCTGAGAAGACCTCCTTCCTGCTTAGATAGAAAAGCTTCCTTTGCTTGCTTTCTTCTTTTGAATGCTGCCCCAGAGGAGCGTTATCTTTTTTCACTCATGACTGCTGTTCTATGCCAGCTATAGTGGCTCTCAACACTCAGTTGAAGGGGACAAATAAGCAGGCTAGTAGCAGGACCTGAGTGAGGGAAGATATCAGCGTCTTAAGGGCCTAATTGTCTCCAACTACTTCAGTTGACTGCCTGTTCTCCTCAAGTGGGTTCAGGGAAGCAGCAGGAAACAGGAAGATCCCTGAGAAGCTGGTGTTAATTAGTCCAGGCTCCTGGGGGAGCTACAGAAGTACATAAGAGGATCCTCCTCCTCTCTCTCCCTGAAGCTCCTGTTGCTTTCTGTTATTCCCTCTCACCTTTTCTCCTGCCTGCTTGTTATGTCTCTTTTGCCCTCCTTCCTCCAGCACAGCACTCCACCATCTCTGTGCATCCAGAACAGAGAGAAAACATATGCAACAGCAGCAGACCCAATTTTCTACACTCTGGGTCCTAGTGCCCCCTTCTCCTTCACCTGATGGGGCTACCTCAGTTCACCTCATGGTAGGGCCAGCCCTGCCTGGGAGCAAATAAGGTTGGGGAGTAGACTTAGGTTGGTTTTAGTTTATTAGTTTAAGAATAAATCTGAATACCAGAAAGGGGTTAAATTCTGGCCTACTGCAGTCTACATGAACTGGAACAATGAGGTGAACATTTTCAGCAATGAAAATGAACTAGGGGATGGGGCACATGACTTATGAGGAGAGGCTGAGGGAACTGGCCTTGTTTAGTCTACAGAAGCGAAGAGTGAGGTGGGGATTTGATAGTAGCCCTCACCTACCTGAAAGGGGGTTCCAGAGGGGATGGAGCTTGGCTATTCTCAGTGATGGCAGATGACAGAACAAGGAACAACGGCCTCAAGTTGCAGTGGGAGAGGTCTAGGTTGGATATTAGGAAATAGTTTTTCGCTAGGAGGGTGGTGAAGGACTGGAATGGGTTACCTACGGAGGTGGTGGAATCTCTATGCTTATTGGTTGTTAAGGCCTGGCTTGACAAAGCTCTGGCTGGGATGATTTAGTTGGGGTTGGTCCTGCTTTGATCAGGGGGTTGGACTAGATGACCTCCTGAGGTCTCTTCCAACCCTAATCTTCTATGATTCGATGAAGTAACTTGCTCACAGATTGCCACCTTAAAACTTGTCCCTACATCTTTGATTTGAGGAAAAAACCTAACTCAGAAGGGGGATCTGCTAGAGATTTGGCCCAAGAGATCAGAAATTTCACAAGTCCACTCGCTCTTGTGATGTCTGGAGTGACCTGCAACATGCACGCTCAGTTCTCGCCTAAACCTAATCCAGATCACAATGCCAGACCCTGCCTCCTCACCCCATACTTAGTGTGCTTTATGTTTCATTTTTATTTTACTCATGTTGTTGCGATTCATTTAGAATGTTTCACTAACACATTCTGTCTTTTCAGCTACACATCAATGTAAAAACCAAAGGTAAGAGGAGATCATGTCTTTGTAGCAACAGAAGTTCAGTATTTGTTTTAGAATTACATGCCCTAATGAAGGTGCTGTTTCAGCAACCACTGATTATGACTGAGAAGAAAGTTCTGTGCTAGTGAGAGGCAATATGGCCTGGTGGATAGTACAGTGCCCTGCGATTTAGATGCTGCGTGGTCTGTTCTTGCCTCTGCTGCAGGGTGACCGTGGGTGAGTCATTTCGCCTTTATGTGCCTCAGTTTCTCCAGCTATACAATGGAGTTAATGATGCTGACATCCTTTGTAAACCACTTTGAGATCTGCTGACAAAAAGTGGTTTATAAGCATTAGATGTTTGGTAAGATGGCTCTAAAATTTCCAAGTTTCCAGACTGTATTTGAGACCCCAAACTGATTGTGCAAAGTAGTTCCTTTTCAGTCCCACTGGTAATTGAGGGAGAATAAGGCCTCACATCTTATGTCATAATCCAGTAGCCAGAAAGGATGACTCCATTTGAGTCTGTATATGTGGCCACTAACTTGGCCACGTTATTCCCCTCCCCCGCCCTTTTTTTTTCTGCATGTTCTTAAATCCACCGCGGAAGATTTTAAAGTGAAAAAGACCCAGGCCTCAAAATTCAAATCCAACTCACCCCAAAGTCTCAATGTGTTTGGGTCCTGGTCCTGGCTTAGATCTATTAAAATATGTGAGCTGTTTGAGCCGTTTGTGAAACTGAGAGCCAGTCCTGGGTTTTGACTAAAGGTTCATCCTCCACCAAAGATAAGAGGCATTTTATGTAACCTGCTGTAGAGACGTGGACATACCATGGTCACCAGTGGGTTTTGTGCTCTGCTATGTCAGTGAAGAAATCCTCTCCATATGAACTAAAGGAAAATCCATTTTCTTAAGTACCGAGCTGTTGTAATTGTTGGGAGCAACCATTAGAGGGAGACACAATCACATTCACTAAACCAGAGTATCACATTAGTGGATGGAACATTAGCACAGGCCTCTCTTATTTGAACACAGTAAATACAGGTGACTTTCCACATTCACTCATGTAACTTTTCTCTCATTTTCTATAGGGAGAAAAATGCAAAGGAGAGTACAGATGAAACTGCAGCAGAGAAGCTTATTGGTATAAAGTTCAAACATATTATTACCTTATTCCTGTGATCTACTGATTCATTTAGTATATTTGGATTTTCAAGGCAAAGCATTGAGAAACTGAGTACAGCCTGTTAATTAATTCACAGTCCCAGGACACTGTAATATCAGCCTGCAGGATAAACTGTTTGTTTTTTTTATCATGAATACATTTGTAACCACTGATCGGAGGAAGAATATATGCTGCGAATCATGGTATGATGGAACTGTAGGAGCAGGGAGCTGTGGGCTGCGATTTCTGCTGCAAAGCAGGTGGCACGTGTACTCATTACCTAGGTCTGTTCCATTGCAATGAGTCACAGATTCATAGATTCAGAATGGACCATTGTGATCATCTAGTGCAGTGGTCGTCAAACTGGGGTGCGCGCAGGGATGCATGAGACCACCCCCGGGGGTGCGCGAGACCCCGGTGCCACCGCCGATCTCACCCAGGAGACTGCCGATATCCTGGGGGGGCTATTTTAGTACCGACAAAATGCCGCCGCAGAAACCGGAAGCTTTCGCTTTCCGTGGCGGCATTTCGGCAGACATACCTCTAGGGGGCTGCGCGACTTTTTCCTCAGCGAGAAGGGGCCGCCAAGGAAACAGTTTGAAGACCCCTGATCTAGTGTGACCTGCTGTGTAACACAAGCCAGGGAACTACCAGGAAGTAATTCCTAGAGCGGATCATTCGGGAAGAAACTTCCAATCTTACTTTTAAAATTGCTGGTGATGGAGAATCCATCTCAACCCAAATCCAAATCCATGATCCCAGGTTCCATTTTTTATGAAACGAATACCTACCTAAAAAAGATCCCAGAATGATCCCAAATCACCTCTCCCATACATGTGCTTCAAATGGTAGATTTATTGTTTGAATTGCTATTTATTCCTTTCACAGCTTAAGCAGTTTTTAGAAATGCTATCCCCATGACATCTGAATCCTTCAGCACTACTCACACATATAACAGGGATTGACGAGATATTTAAAATTCAGAAGCTATTATGACCTGAAAAATTACTAATAAAAATGGCTATAAATACAGTATTTATTTTTCAGATGCCTCATCTGCCGGATATTCCCATTACACAGTAAGTAAAAAGAGACGACTAAAAGAGGGAATAGGATAGTGGCCTATAAAATCATGACTGATATGGGAAAAGAGAAATGAGAAGTGTTATTTGCCCTTCCGCACAATACAAAATCCAGAGATCACTCAATGCGATGAATAGGCAGGAAATTTAATACAAACAAGCAGAAGTACTTTTTCACACAACCCACTTCTAACCTGTGGAACACATTGCCATGGGATGTTGTGGTGGCCAAAAATATAATTGGGTTAAAAAAAGAATTAGATATGTTTATGGAACATAGCTCATCAATGGGTATTAGTCAAGATTGTCAAGGATACAAGCCCATATTTGGACTGACCCTAAACTTCTCTCCAAAATTGCCCTGTTCTGTACACTCCCTCTAAAGCTCTGGTACTGGCCACCATCCAAGACAGGCTACTGAGCTAGACAGACCCTCAGTCTGACCCAGGATGGTTTGGTTTGGGGATTGGTTCTGGAGCTCATTTTGTCAGTGGATAACACCAAAACTAACTAAAAAAAAACCCCAAAAGAATAATGTGAGAGATCTCACAAGCGTTTGTTCCTCCCATGGGCTCACGATCACGATATAAATTGTGCGTTCACAGTTCAGTGACTTTACCTGCCTAAGAGAGACAAGGTGCGTGAACTAATATGGCTATGAGGACACTGCAAACATTTACCTGTCTAAAGTAATCCTGCTCCCATTGAAATGCATGGTCAACTCCAACACGCTTCAGAGTTGCAGGACCTTAAGTTCAGTGTTCTGTCAGGCTAATGTCTAATTTAGAGGGGGTTTAGTATCAGTGTTTATGAAAATTTGAGATGGGAAAGTTACTGAGTAAATTTTTGTTTATTAAAAGGCTTTGTCCAATAAATGTTCCCATGTATTAAAAACTTGGTGAGACTCCCACCCCTAGCTTACAATACTTGAGTGCTAGTAAAAGAAAAATCTTTAAATTAGCCCCTTATTGTATCATTTTTGAGGTAGGGTCTGATCCAAAGTCCATTGAAGTCAATGGAAAAACTCTCATTGACCTGTTTACAGGAAGTCCTTGCCCCATAGATTCACTGGAACACGATCTAGTGGCTACAGCGGGGGTTGAGACGAGAGACAGAACTCCTAGGCTGGGATGGGAGTGGTCAGAGCAGGGGGGACATGACAAAAACTTTTTGACTTGGAATTTTTTTCAGCTTTTCCATTTTCCAAAAAATTCCCTGCAAAAAGAGCATTTTTGGTTCAACCTGAGACTAAATTATTTTTTGATTTTTTCAGAATTGCCAATGAAGTGAAAAATCCATTATCACCTAGCTCTACTCGTGGGATCTGTTCTCAGCTCTGGGTGGGGAGTGGGGTCTAGTGGGCTAGAACAGGAGGGGCAGGCGATCAGGATTCATGGTATCTGGTGATTAGATCAACGGGAGCAGGATTCTACATGGAAATGTGGTCTAGGAACTACTACAGGGATTGGGTATGTATCCCATTTATGGCCTTGCTATCAAATTTCTGCATGATATGGGACATCGTTTTTCTATGTCTCAGTTCACATATTTGTGTATTGTGCCTAATAATATAGTACAGCATCTGATAATGACCTCAGGGATATTTGGACTCAATTAATTCTGGTTTGGATAGTGCTATGAGATCCTCCAATAGAAACTGCAATATCCAGTAGAACTGGGCAAATACTGAAGAAAAAAAAAAAGATGAATGTGTCAGGGGTTTGGTTCAATTTGACTATGTTGACCACACCCCAACTCTGGATGGCTCTTGCCAGCACCCCAAAGACTGCTCTTCACTCACCTGCAAAATCTCCTGAATGTTTCAGAATACTGAGTCAGTCTGTAAATGACAGGAGTAGTTTGTGAGCACTCTGCCACCCACAGAAAGAAAAGACAAAAAATGCACTAGGCAGATATAATGTGCCCGCACTACTGCACAGTCATTGTGTTATTTATTAAAGCAATTTGGAAAGTCACCCGCTGTGTTTATTAATGATTAATTATTGGTCTCTCCTCAGAACAGCTGGGTTCTGCCATTAAATCTCTGCTTTCTCAGAAAGATACCAGCCCCTTTGCTTCATGTTAATATGCACGTTTTATTTCCAGGGATCCCGGGGGCAAGATGAAGCTACAGAGAACTATGAATCTCTGAACCCCAGAGACCTGGAGATGACTCCTTATTCTACACTTCATCTGCAACAGAAGAGTGAACCTGCCGTCTCTGCATCTCGGCTCAGTAAGTGACCCATGGCCCTCTGCACAGAAACCCTAGGCTGGGATTACCAAAGGAGCAGAAGGGGCATAGACCCAGGTGTTTAAAGCTGTTGGGGTGTTGCTGTGCTCAGAGTGCCAACACTCAGCTGATTTCAGAGCTTACCTCTCATCTTCACAAGGGATTCAGGCCCTGAAGAATTGAAGTTCTATTGACAGTGGATCTAGCTCCTGGAGGTTCTTCACAAATTCCAGCCAAGGAATTTATTCTCATTACCCAGCCTGACTAGCCTTGTCCAGTCATTGGTGATACTGGACCATGTCTATTTCTTCCTGTCAAATGGATACTGTGGTACACAGTGTCAGAGTTTGAATCAGCAAAGTGCTATTGGTTCCAGGGGAGTGGGTCTGATTTACACTAGCTGGGGATCGGGCCCTATAACTGTACTTTGCATTATCTGTAATCTCTGAAATCCCATCTGGCAAAGACATGTTCCCCCCCTCTGCCCTGTTTCCCTGGACCATGGACCACAATCCAATACATCTCTAACAGCTTTGCCTCTTACGTCACCTTGTTTAACCTTGGAATCATCAGAGTTGTTCTGTGACAGCACAGCTCTGGGGGCTCATGGTGTGTTCTATCACCAGCATCCCCAGGAGAGAGCAGCCGCTACTTACCCTCCAGTGTATGGGTGTGTCTAGGAGATGGGCAGGGCATAGCCCAGGAGTGGGTGGAGCCATGCCCTCCCAGCTGAACCAGTACACATGGGGAAGTACCCTGCCCTAGCAACCACAAATTACTTCCCCACCCTGGAACAGGGGAAACCCACAAAGCAGAATGTGCCCTGTGTTCAGGGTTTGTGGCAAAGCCACAACAGAGCCCTCTTTATTTTATAGCTGACTCTTCCAGCTCTTGTTCTCCCCCTCACAGTGGCTCTGACCTCTTCTGAAATTACCCTTCTGCTCGGAAAAGTAACTCTGCCAGGAATTCTCAGGCTGGCACCTGCATCCAGATCCTGCCTGCTTTGCTCTGCTGAGGCAGTACAAAGAGGTCAGAACAGGGGCAGAGAATCTCTCCAATCACCATGTCTTTGGAACATAGCATAAGCCCAGCTCTCCTGACTTAGCCACCTTAAGACAGAGACATTCACAGGCACAGAGGGTTTTCACTGGAGTTGGGTTGAGAGTCTCCTCAGTGGGTCTGAGTATCTTTCACTTACTTGGTGTAACCCAGAGTAGCGTTATTGAAATCAGTGTTTACCCAGGAGCAAATGAATCCATAGAATCATAAAAATCATAGAATATCAGGGTTGGAAGGGACCTCAGGAGGTCATCTAGTCCAACCCCCTGCTCAAAACAGAACCAACCCCAACTAAATCATCCCAGCCAGGGCTTTCTCATGCCTGACCTTAAAAACCTCTAAGGAAGGAGATTCTACCACCTCCCTAGATAACCTATTCCAATGCTTCACCACCCTCCTAGTGAAAAAGTTTTTCCTAATATCCAACCTAAACCTCCTTCACTGCAGCTTGAGATCATTACTCCTTGTTCTGTCATCTGGTACCACTGAAAACAGTCTAGATCCATCCTCTTTGAAACCTCCTTTCAGGTAGATGAAAGCAGCTATCAAATCCCCCCCTCTGTCTTCTCTTCTGTAGACTAAACAATCCCAGTTCCCTCAGCCTCTCCTCATCAATCAAGTGCTCCAGCCCCCTAATCATTTTTGTTGCCCTCCTCTGGATTATTTCCAATTTTTCCACATCTTTCTTGTAGTGTGGGTCCCAAAACTGGACACAGTACTCATGAATGTCAAATAGAGGGGAACGATCACGTCCCTCAATCTGCTGGCAATGCCCCTACTTATACAGCCCAAAATGCTGTTAGTCTTCTTGGGAACAAGGGCGCCTTGTCCAGCTTCTCATCCACTGTAACCCCTAGGTCCTTTTATGCACAACTGCTGCCTAGCCATTTGATCCCCAATCTGTAGCAGTGCATGGGGTTCTTCCGTCCCAAGCGCAGGACATCCACTGCCTGGCACTTAAATACAAAGCTTGGAAATGCACAGTCTAGGCATGCAAACAACCTTATCTCCAGCTCCAGCCTGCCTGTGTTGGTTCCTTTCACACATGTTTGGCAAGATGTTTTGGATTTGGATCAAGACATTTTTCCAAGGGCTTTGCAAAGCCCATAGCCTAGGAGATCACAACTGATTTCAGAATCAGATAAAGAGTTGATTGTTCAAAGAACACTTATCTGATTTAAGAGGTTAATTCCCACTAGGAGTGAATGCGATTTAGGCGCCTAACTGACTTGGACGTCTTTGAAAAATTGAGCTTTATGATTTTGAATCTAGCAAAAATCAGGCTTGATGTACAAACCGATTCTAAGAAGCCCTGTCTGTATTTAAAGCACAGGGCAGAGGGTGAGGTGTTATTTAGTCAAACTTTCCATTTAAATACTGAAAAAACCTCTTCAGAAATATTTCTTGCCTTTTATGTTTGCTGTGTCAAAAAATGGAGAGAAAAACTTGTAAAAATTTTCTTATTTTTTATGACAAATTTGGAGGATATTATTAAAAAAGTGTTTTTTTCAGTTTTCTGGTTTTCAGTTAAAACCTGCATTTTTCTGTAGACAAAGAAAAAAGAAACATTTCCCAGCCAGCACTATGTGACAGTGAAGTGTAAGTTACAGAAACCCTCAGGCTGCTTTAATTTATGCCTGTTAAGAACCAAAGGATCTGTGTGACACTCCAGTTTTTAAACAGTCCCTTGGAGGAATTCCTTCAGTGTTCCAGACCTCCAAACAATCCCTCTCTTCCTTCAGGGTAGGACCCACAGTCTCACTGCTGGTGAGCCCTTGGGCTCTACCCTCCTGTTCCGCACCATGAACTCTGCACAGCTGAGATAAACTCCTGGCCAGAGACTTGTACACTTTTAATGGACTAATGCACCTCAGCGAGTGTTTGCAGTGATATCCAGCCACCTTTTCAAAACAGAGCAGACTGTAGTATTCATCTGGATCACAGCATTGAAATCCCTCATGACAGCATAGAGAAAGAAAGACATAGTCCACCTGGCCAAGGCAGTTCCATCAGTCAACCAAGCTGCTATAGGCTCCATTTCAGGCTCTGTCTCTGCCCCTTTTTCAATCCAGGACGAGAGCCCTGCCTCTCCCCAGAGAGCAGCACTTAATCTGGCGGCTGGACACCTTTCCCTTTGTTCTCGAGCTGGGGCCATTGCTCTGCTTCCCTGCAGAGGGGAGGGAAAGCTCCTTCCTCTGGGTCACTGGTTGCTAGGTGTGAATGTTCTGGGGATTTCTCGTTGTCTTTTTTGGATTCTCCACAGATATGGGTAAGTTTCAGCAGGTTTCAGCCAGTTCCCTAACAATTCATTCATTCTGCCCCACACTGGAGGGTGACACACACAACTCATGTCTTCTGCTCTGCCCCAAGGGCAGACTTAACCCTTTAGCCTCCACTGGACAGCAATGCAAATTACAGAGGATAACTGAAGCACACAAAGGATTCTTAACATTATTACAGAAAATTCTCACTTTGTCACAGTGCCAGGGTGGGCCATTGATTGGACCCAGGATCAAGGAACCTAAAGATATCTTAGAGCCACCTTTGTGCTCCCCTCTGGCCCTGTGTCAAGCACATCTTTAGTGTGAGCAGAGAACCATAGAACCTCAGAGTTGGAAGGGACCTCAGGAGATCATCTAGTCCAACCTCCTGCTCAAAGCAGGACCAATCCCTATTTTTTCCCCATATCCCCAAATGGCTTCCTTAAGGATCGAGCTCACAGCGCTGGGGTTAGCCAGCCAATGCTCAAACCACTGAGCTAGCCCTCCCCCCAGTTAGAGTCATTGGATGCTCTTTGATTGTGTTAACAATCCATCTGGGTTTATTGTTTGCTAACATTCCAGAGAATGCATTTAGGGTGGGACATTCAAAGGACTGATTCCTTCTCATTTTCCAACAGTGCATGATGGCCTTAAATGAAGAGGAAAAGCGTTTCAGAGATTGAGTTAAGTATGTGGGTCCCTGCACTACAGGAAAGAGGACACACAGATGATGGAGAAATGTTTAAGGAACTTGAAAATATACAGAACAACAGAACTTGTCCATTTCTTGATTGAATGGAGAAATAAAGACTGACACAGATTTAACCTGTCTGACTTCTTAAATAGCAATGAGATTCCAGATCCATGTGGAAAGGACATGTGTGTTTCATATGCATAGATAATGTAATTTAAAAAAAAAAAGTCTATGGTACATATATATGGCCTTAGCATACATAATGGATCATTTAAAATAATATGGTAGTCCAATATGTAAAACATTTAATCTGCATGTTAATGTTACAAATATCTTTACTTCATAGGAATTGCCAGACCAGACAGACAAGGGATTAGAAATGGTAGAAAAAACCGTTGTTACCCCCCACAAAAAATTAAAACAAAAAATGTTCATGTGAAATTTTTCATTTGAAATGTTTCATAGGCAAATTTCAAAATTCAACAAAATAAAGTTTTAATTTCAAGTCAAAGAAGTATTTGAATCAGATCATCTTGAATCATTTTTTAATTTGTTTTGAATTAGAAGTTTCATTTCAGTTTCCAAACTCTGGAGTTTTCAAAATTTTGATTTTTTTTGTTTTTGTTTTTTTCTCTTTTTCCCTTTTATCCAACAAAATGCAATAAAATGAAAGCTTTCCAGGGTTCTGGGTTTTTTTCCCCTTGTTTCTATTTTTTTCCTTTTTCTACTCTCAGGTTTTCAAAATATCTCCAACTTTGGAAAAGCTACAGAAGCAAAAGACAAAATGAAACTCCATGACTCTAACATTTCTTAACTTTTCCAAAGGTGAAAAAAAAGGAAAAAACGGGAAAGTGGCAGGGGGAGAGGAACTAGATGTCATTGATTCGGTTTATTCAATTATTAAAAATGAAGAAGGAAAATGGCTGAAATCTCAAAAATTGTTCAGCTTTCAAAAACGTAAATAAACAAACTTTCATTTCAAAAGTAAATGAAACAAAAATGTTTGCCGTTGAGATCCTGCAAAATATTTCAGCAAAAATAACACCCTGAGTGACAGGACAACATTAATGAGTTGTGGGTTATGAACAGGACTCATCATATATGATATGCAGGAAAATGATCCTGGGTAGTTACACATATGTACACTCTTTTGACCAGGTGCCTGCCTGTAGGAGATGACAATGTAAGGCTCTGATCCCACAAACACACCATCTAGTAAGTTCATGCTTAACTTTACTATTGGAAATATTTCCACTGAAATCAACTTCACAGTGATAAAATTAAGCACATTTTCCAGACTGGAGACTAAGCAGACAGGGCCAGCTCCTAGCTGGTGTAAATCCAGGTTTGCTTTGTGGACTTCAGTGGAGTTACAGCCATTTACACTAGCTGGACCCCCATGAAGAGATGACAGCTCAGGGGTGGGTGATTGGCACCAATAGTGGAGTGATGAGCAGTGAAATTTAGAGTGAAGTTTGCTTCTCCAGTGGAGGTAGGGTTATGTGTATATCCTCTGGTGACTATTATACTCAACTCGCTCTTGTTGAAAGGTCAACATTTTAAAGGGTTCTGGCAGAGGTGTGTTCAAGAAGGGGCTTCAAGACAAAATTGGCTTTCTCTGTAGTATTGAAGAAAGGGCTTATCCACACAGGGACTGTAACTGCTGTAGAATAACTCCATGTGTTGACTGTCTTATTCCAGAAAGAATGCATTTTTCCATTCTGGAATAATACTGGATTAAGTTAATTCAGAAAAAGGAATTCTTATTTTGGAATGAAAGGGTCTACGTTAGAATATAGATATTCAGGCCTGCCTGTAAAGGTGAATACTTTAAGAATACTTAAGAACATAGGTATATTTTTATCACTTAGGTTACAGGGATATGAAACCAAAGAATCAAAATCACTGTCTGCCTGAGTGACAAAAATATAAAATAATAAAAATAAAAATAAAAGAGACCTTCTCTCTCTGGGATAGCTTCAGAGCTGCGAAGTGGGTAAAGACTGCGGTGTCAGAGCCAGGAAGCAGGACGCAAGGTAAATGCTCTGCGGCGTCAGAGCTGGGAACGGGACACTGAGGAACAGACTCTATCGGCCTATAGGGGTAAACTGGACTGGTATGAAGGGCTTCGGAATATGCTTGCTTGGAAACTAACCCCAATAAACATTGCATTGCCTCCACTTTGGATTTCTGGTCTTCTGCTTTCCATCCACATGACAAAAACCAGGGAAGGGGGTGAAGGGAAAGCCCTCTAACACCTTGGTAGCATGACTTGGATGAATCACATCAGACAGGTGAGTGGCAGCCAGGTAAGTCCCCCACCCCAAGAGTCTGTGCAGCTGCTTGGCGGATATGACGGGCTTTCATGATGGTAATTGTGGGTTCTGGCAAGCTGGGGTAACGGATTTTTTATGGAAAAATCAGGGCCCATTCCAGGTGCAGGGGTCAACCTGGGATGAGTTTAAGAAGGAAATGGGAGCAGCATTAGGGGACACAGAGGAATGGGGGCTGGCTGAGAAGCCCACCCTCCTTGGTAAATGGGTCACAGAAGGAGGTTCTGTTTCCATGGGGACAGGCTGCCTTCCAGGAAAAGGAGGCACTTAAGTCCACTGGCAAGTGGTTTGAAGTAAAGGAAGCATTAAGGGAAGCTGCCAGTAATCTTTCAAGTTTGGTGCTACTCCAGCGAAGGCTACTGGAGGACTTTCAATTAGAATTAGGGGTGGGGTGAAGATGATTTGTCACAACAGGGTTTGGCGTCGAAAGCAGAGTTAGCTGACCACCTTAAGAGACAGGAGCCAGGACTTGGTCCTAGGGGAGAGGAGAAATATTTCAAAGTGAAAAAGGGCAGAGATTTGCAGGAGCAGGTAACAACCCCTACTCTTGTTCCAGAGCCAGGATAAAAACCTGGGAGTTCAGGTTCCCAACAGTTTAAACTTAGGGAGCCCTACCTTGTGCTCAGAGCTAACTATATCCTTTTCTTCTTCTTCTCCTCAGTTTGCTTAATTTGCTGCTATTAGCCTGTAGTTTAAAATAACTGCACAAGGTAAATTGGCTGCTTTCCAGCCCGGCCCCTTCTTTCACACATTTAGTTTTTCTGAAGTTTTAATGGAGGGCACTTTAGGTATTCAGGTGGTGGGGGTGGGGGTGGGCGGTTGGATGAAGCATGATGGAAGTCTGCTGGATTCCTTTAAAAGAGCCAGGGGCAACCATGGAGATAAACTTTTTTTACTGCCTTTTTGAACAACCCCAAGGTAAAGACAACAGAAGGTAAAAGGCAGTTGTTTACAGAAATTGATGCTACAGAGCGTGGGGGGAATTTGGAGGGAAATAAACTGTTGGGAATTGTGGAAATGTTAAAAGGTAACGGCTGTGAAGATGTTAAAGAGTAATAGTTGTGGTGATATAAGAAGAAAGGTTTTGTAAATGTAATTATTTGTGCAACTCAGTAGAGTCACATTGGATGAAACCCTGGTAGTTAAATTATACAAGGGGGTCAAGTGGCTACTACCACTTCTGTGTTTTTGTCCCAGGAGACTTTATAGTTATTCTGAGGGAAAATGGGCTCTTTTCCCACAGAAATGATCTGTAAAGGACTGCTGCAGGCAGCCAGAAACTCTGATCTATTGTATTTGACTATTGGACGAGTTAATCAAAATCACTAAAGGACAGTAAGAGGTTGTATGGGAACTTACCTTGACTGTCTCTTATTGTACAAGATCGGAGTGTAATTGGGGTAGAGCTGTGTAAAAAGTAATAATAACAGTACAAGGAATGTTAAGGAAAAGAATATGTATGCATCTCTGTGTCTGTAAATATATATTGTGTATATATGTGAGGTTTAAAGAATCTAAATCAACACTCCTGGTTTGTAAAACTCATATTTTGTAGGTATAAGATGAATTGGTTTTGTTTTGTTTTTAAATAATGCCATTAAAATCCATTTGAATCTTTCATTCAAAGTTGCAAAACTGTTCTAACTAGTGTTGTTTGGCTTTGGTATTTAGCATCACTGTGTGCTGGAGCCTGTCAATCTGCCTGGTTGTTTTCACATGATCTCAGGTGTGTGTAAAGTCTGAGTGACTCTGCTTCACAATGAACACAATGCTAAAAGTCTCACTAGTCACCTTCCCAAATCTATAGAAAAGTACAAAGAGGTGTGTTTCAGGATGAAGGCACAATGACTCTGCTGCTTAGATGGGACATTTACACTGCAAGGGAGTATTGTTAGAAGAAGTCTAAAATAACTGTTAGTATTCCCAAATAACAGAAAGATTGTTACACACACACACACACACACACACATACAAACACACATATCACACAATGGTGGATGGGTACAATTGCTTTTCCTGCACTTAGGGACTTCTCCCTGTTACTTCTTACAGAGGTATAAGCCACTCAAAAGGGTTGGGCAGAAAGTAGGACAATAACTAGGCTTATTTTTTTATTGATAAATTTTGATAAATGTCAATTTCATTGTGTTCACACAAACTGATGAAAATATATTTCCATCACTGCTAAATATTTAGAGATGCAAAGTAAGAAATTAGAGTTCAATTTAAAGCTACACTTTTGATATCTGCTGTTGACAGTATTTTATTATATTTAACTTTTTCATTCTCAGAATCTACTGTCATTAAATAATAGTCTGAGTTAGCAAGTGCAACCTCTGGTAATGGGGTTTCCCTCATCGGACCCTGCACCGAATGACCCATATCTTAAGTATCTTGCTCCATATCTTAAGGATCTCGCTCAGCAACTGTGAGGGCTTGGGTTTCAGAGGTGAGGTGCCTGCCACCCACAGACCAAGGTCCATAGGGAGAATGGGGGCATGAAAGATCTGGAACTGCCATAAGGCATTGTAGTGGCTCAGGTGGACACAAAGATTTATGTCAACTTCACTCAGAATGATAGAAAACTCCAACAATATTGATCTTTTCCTGCAGAATACTTTGATTTTGCCAAAAATCACATTTTCTCTTGGGAAACATGTTTCATTAGAAACATTTTGCCCAGGCCTGCTCATCATTTTTACCCCATGCAAGGGCATGCAGAGTGATTTGGCAACATTTTCAGCTCACTTTCCACTGGGGTAAAGTGCATAGATTATAAGGTCCAAAGAGAACATTGTGACCCAAGATTTATAGACTCTAAGGCAAGAAGGGACTAGTGTAATCTTCTGACCTCCTGTATAATGCAGGCCAGAGAATTTCCCTGAATTTCCAGAGCAGATCTTTCAGAAAACCATCCAATCTCAATTTAAAAACGGTCAGTCATGGAGAATCCACCACTGCCCATAGTAAATTGTTCCAGTGGTTAATTACCCTCACCTTTAAAAATGTACACTTTATCTCCAGGCTGAATTTGTCTAGCTTCAGCTTCCAGCTATTAGATCATGGTTTCTCTTTCTCTGGTAGATTGAAGACCTCATTATTAAATATTTATTCCTCATGTAGCTACTTAATGACTGGGATCGTTACCCGTTAACCTTCTCCTTGTTATGCTAAATAGATTGAGCTCCTTGAGTGCATCAAGATAAGGCAGGTTTTCTAATCCTTTAATCATTCTCCTCACACTTCTCTGAACCCTCTCCAATTTATCAACATCCTTCTTAAATTGTGGACATCAGAACTGGAAAAAGCAGCAGTCTCACCAGTGCCAAATAATAAAACAACCTCTCCATTGCTATTTCAGAATTCCCCTGTTTATGCATCCCAGGAACACATTAGATCTTTTGAACACAGTATCACGTTGGGAGCTCATGTTCAGATGATTAGCACCCTCTTTCTCCCCTACCCCAATTTTTTTCAGAGTCACTGCTTCCCAGGATAGAGTCTAGTCATCTAGTCTGACCTCCTGTATAACACAACCCATAGAACTTCCCTGAATGAATTCCCATTTGAACTAAAGCAAACGTTAGCAAAACATCCAGACTTGATTTCAGGCTACTCCTGATTTACATCAGGGCAAACGAAAGGAGACCCAAGCTCAGCATGTGAAAAGCTTTCAGGTAAGAGGAAGTCCATGTGAGTCTCATGGAGTGAAAGGATAAGTGTCTTTCTATTTTCTTAGTCTGAGTGGGGGACGTAGGGCACAGACAATATAGGCCGGCAGCAGATGTGAACTCATCTGAGAAGAGAGCAACTGAAGCCTCTTTTCTTTGACAACCTACAGGTGTAGTAATAGGCTCTAAGTGGACAGCTCTCCACCGCAACCATCTTGCGCAGAGAGGGATTGGAAAGAGACTGCAAATTCTCCTTCCAAATTGTTATGAACAAGAGCAGGCTCAGAGCACAGGCCTGCAGCAGCATCCCTGCTGCTTCACCCCAAGAAGGAGATAGGTCACTGTGGGAAGAAACTGTGGGTTTTCTTGCACCTGCTCAAGAGAGCAGGCGGGGCGGAGAAACTGCTGCTGAGCTGCACAAGCCTCCAGGAGAAGAGGGAGGTGCAGAGCAGAGAGCTGAGGTGCACCTTATCGACCCAGGAACTGAAGAGCAGAGGTTCGGGGCAAGGCTTAGAGCAGCAGCATTTTCTCCACATTGTAATGCTCTGGAGGAGCCAAAGAAGGACGAAGGCCCTGCCACCGGGAGCAGAGACCACTCCAGAGTTCTCAGGCCTGGCAGCCGATGGCAAATCTCGCAGGGCTTCTCTCACCATGTCTGTGGCTTTTCTGTGAGTATCGTGACACTTGGCTGTGTTGTGTGCGTGTGGAGCTCTGAGAAACAATGCACAATGAGTTTCAGCCCGGTTCCCCTCTCCTTTGCCCCACCGATAGCCAGGAGCAGTGGCTGCCTCACCCCTTTGTGAGATTATTTACACCGAATCAGGCTGGGAACCGCGCCAGGTGCAGGGTAATGAAGGATCGGGCGCAGTGGAATTAAACTGGAGCAGAACTGCTGTGAGTGAAAGCAGACGCAGGCCCTTTTTCAGGTTGCCATAGCCTGGATTCTGCTTTACACGAATGCCCCTTTACACCTCTCTGGAGTGCAAAGAGCCTGTGAAGCGGGAGTAGATCTATCTCTCTGGGGCCCTGTGCCCTGCCAGGGGGCCATAGTGTAAATGAGAGGTAGCCCTGCACCCTGGACCGGGATGCTCTGCAATTCAGAGCTTAAAAACTCACCAGTTAGAAGTGAGGTGAGGCTTGAACCAGCTGGATACAGCTGCTCACATGGGCCTGGATCAGTCTATTTGTTTCATTGACCCTCAAGTCAAATGCAAAGGCTCCAGCTTGGGCAGAATAGAACATCTGCCTCCTCTGTGGGATGGTCTGTCCTGAGCACATCCATTCCAGTCCACCCTACTCCCAACTTGCAAACTCTGCCTGCCACAGGCTTGTCTTCAAAGCCACTAATGGAGCAGGGCCCAGCTACATCCTCGCCTGCTTCTCCATTCACCACCCTCCAGGGGAGCCATCCTTCCTAGGACAGCTAGTGCAGGGCAGAATGTGGGAGAGCTGGAGACATGACATTGTCTGGCAATGGGACTCTGTAGGATGAGATTAGAGCAATAAAGAGTCTGATCACCTTTGGGCCTCTCCTCTTTGATAAATGTTTTCACCATAACCAAAATGAAGGAAGAAAATATCTTATACTCCCAGCAGAGCTCCACAGAGCAGGGGAAGGAAAAACAGCAGAGACTACAAAACAGTTCTTCCCTCCCTTAAAAGGATGCTTTTGGTGGCTGTGAAGTAATCGAGTACCATGGTGATTAGCACTATATAAGTACAAGAGCTGAGGGGTTGCTTAGTTTTTTGTAGGGGGAGATGGAAAATTCTACACAAAATGAAACTATATATATATATGTATTTTTTGTCAAAAGTTTGTATGTAAAATGCCATCTTTTCATTGAAAAATAAAACACCAACACCAAAAAGAGTTTGGGTTGCCAGGTTTTGGGGTTTTTCATGGAAGTCAAAATTCTCTACCAAAAGAACACATTTTCTACAGAAAATTACGCTTACCCCAACTTTCTGTTGAACAGTTTTGATGGAAATTTTTCACCCTAAGTACCCACACAGATGTGGTATCATTCTTATCTTCCTTTTTATTCAGTTAAAGTCTTTTCAGTTTAACTGATGATATGATTAACTTACTGGACATTATAACGAGAAATTTTCTGTTGACAAGGATGAAGAGAAACTTTGCATTTCTCTGTCTAAAAAGCAAGACCGAACATTTAATTTAAAAGATCATGTATAAAATGAGACCAATTCTAGATGTAGTTTAATAGCTACACTTCCCAAAGAACAGACAATGGGAGTGAAATATCTTAATGAATTTTACTTTCACTCATAAACATCATTTCATTTCCACTTCAGGGAAGTTCTTTCTTGCAAAATAAAATAAAATGTTTCTTCTTTTATTTCATTTCCTTTCCCTAAAATACATTTGCTTTTCTTTCCCAAGCTTTGATCTTTGCCTCGCAGCAACAGCAGGATTCCAGCTGCACTTCTTTTGGTGAGTGTTTGCTCAAAGCAGCTGCAGAAGTAAAACCAACTAGTGAAACTTAGTTAACCTCAGTGATGTTTCTCCAATATGAGAGTAAAATTTGACCGAGGGGCAGGCAAGCTCCAGATACTGCAGTGATGTTCATGGAGTCCCACTAATGTCAATGGACTCTACACAGATTCAGAAGGCTGCCCTTGCACAGCTCATTGTAAGATCGGGACAGAAAGCTAAAGTAGAATTTTACATTTCTTAAAGAACCTAAGGGCCCGATCTGCAAAGGTATTATTAACACTGGACATAGGACTAGAAAGATCCTCCTGGGTCATGGAAACCAATCCCATGCTATCAAAGAAAAGCTCTTTAAAGGAACTTTAGAGTTTAGGCCCCTCAATTTCCACTCTTTTTGAAGGCAATTTGAACACCTAACTCTTTTAGGCTACTTTGAAAATCTCAGTCTAAAAAAATTTCTCTCCAGCGATAAGCCTAGTAATTCTAGCAGGATCTGATCTTGCACTCACTCATGTCAATGGGCCCTTGCTTATCTGAAAATGAACCACTTAAGTATGGTGGGCCACTGTTCTTTCTTTTTCCAGGCACACTTCCTGCTGCTGAGATGTTCCTGGGAACAGCATCTGCTAATGAGGGGGACACTGTTAATGGCAGATGTTTAATCCCTGCAAGAGCCTTGGTCACCATTGTTTTCTTTTGTAAGGATGGGATGGAAATTTCAAGGCTACAAGCCAAGAGAGGAAAATTCTCTTATGATTTAGCTTACAGCGTGGCTGGCAGCTCAGGGAATATTTCCTGTGGATACATGTACAGAAATGACAATAACCAGGTGTTCAGTTCTCGGCGAAGCATCGCTCAGTATCTGAAGGTCACAGGTAAGACAGTGCTAATTACTAAAAGGATCGAACATTGCACTTGTTTGTTATCAGAAATTAAAATGACCAGAGCCAAAAAACAGTAAAATATTTTTTACTGGCAGTTTTCAATGCTTTTCAGTTTTTCCAAAATTTTCTGTGAAACCTTTCCAGTTTCTTTCATGAAAAAGCAGAAACCAAAGACTTTGGGTTTTGGGTTTCAGTTGTTTCTTTTACCAAATAATGACCATTTTTACTAAAACTCAAACATGATTACTGAAATTTTCATTGGAAAATGAAGAAATGATTCACTTTGAAATGTTCAATTTGGTTGCAAAGGCATTATTCATGCAGAAAAACATTTTCAGGGAAAAATGTTAGAGCAGCTCTAACATGTAGTAAATGTAGATGTTTAGGGACATACTTTGATCACTCCCAATGAGTTTCAGTCTTTTGGTAAACAGGGCACTCATTACTGTGTGTAAAAGGAGCTGCCCTGTTTTGAAAATCTAGCCCATTC
The DNA here is from genome assembly GCA_007922305.1 of Dermatemys mawii. Classification (NCBI taxonomy): domain Eukaryota; kingdom Metazoa; phylum Chordata; order Testudines; family Dermatemydidae; genus Dermatemys; species Dermatemys mawii. The sequence continues at coordinate 2,535,546 of ML677425.1, read as the reverse complement.
TGGCAACTCTGATTCTCCTGAGCAGAGGGGGCAGTTCTCCCTGTTGCCCTGAGCCCTGAGGAAATCCAGCATAAAGTTAATAAGGCCTGAGGCTACAAAACATTTCCTCTGCCTCATCTGGAAACACCCCGATTAAGATAAGAAGAGGATTAAGGGGCTGGCTCAGCATTTCCAAGGAGGATCACTGAGAGGAACATGGGGCACAGGACTAGAAGGGGCCTCCTTCCACAGCAAAGCTAGCTCCCGCTATTGCAGGTGACCCCATTTTATCATCCCCTTCACAGACTTAGCAAGCTCTGTCTTCAAAGTAGTGACCGTGTTTGCCCCCCACTCTACTCATTGGGAGTCTCCCTCCTCTGATGGTTAGAAACCTTCTTCACATTTCCAACCTGAATTTGTTCCTGGCCACTTTATCCTCATTTGTTTTTGTGCCAACTATTTTCTGCTTTTGCACTACGTGCACAGGTGCCAATCCCAGGAGCAGCACGACAGAGAATCTGCCTTATCGAGGTTACTGATTTGTATTTACTCTTATGCAGTCGGTAATTTCTATTGTGAGCTAAGAGGCTAGAGTCTGTTCTGGGGCTTAGTCTACACTTCAAAGGTCTGCCGGCACAGTTGTCTCAGCTTGGAGAGTGAAAAATTCACACACCCCAGTCAACATAGTTATGCTGGCAAAACCCTGGTGTAGACGCAAATATGACAACAAAAATGTGCATCTGTCATCCTGTCATTTGGGGAAGTGGTGTATCTATAGCAGTTGAAGAACGACTTCTGTCAGCATTCAGTGCAGTTGTTGGTCCCAGGATATTAGAAAGAAAAGGTGGGCAAGGTAATATCTTTTTTTGGACCAACTTTGTTGGTGAGAGAAACCTGAAGAGCTCTGTGGGGCTTGAAAGCTTGTCTCTCTCTCACTAAGAGATGCTGATCCAATAAAAGATACTGGGGTCTTTTTAGTGCAGACCTGACTTGGATTTGGCCCTCAGGTGGCTAATGCATTATTATCAATTTTTATTATTATTACACCAGCTGGAATCTTGCCCATTGACTCCAGTGGAGTGACACTGATTTATACCAGATAGGAATCACTGACACAAGTGCAGTGACACTGATTTGCATCAGCTCATTGATGTGAAAATTGCCCCTGAGTGATTAGCTGTGCGAGTTATTGCATATCTGATTCACTATATCTGCAGATTTTCCTGATGTGATTCTCTGTGGGTTTGTTTCCCAGACAGGAGTGTTCACTTCAGTGACACTGATCACAGCAGCAGTGGCAGCTCTGAGAAAAAATCAATTCCTGATGGTAAATAATTTGTATTTGCTAATAGCCAGATTCCCAACTCACTGGAGGCAGTGGTAAGATTTCCACTGAGTGATTTGGGGTGCACGAGGCACTAATTCATCAGCTCTGCAACATACTGAGGTAAAAGTGGGGGTATGACAAGTCTGGTCACAGAGACTCCCTTGGGACTGTCATATGATGTGCTGGAATTACCTCTAACCCTGTTTTCCCTGCCAGCTTGGGACTTCAGAACCCTGCCTTGTTGAGCCAGACACACCAGCTGCTGCAACGCAGACCCAGGTCTGGTCCTCGCTCCCAAAGCTGCAGACTTTAACCAAAAACTGATCAGCAGGTCAGCTATCTGCAGCACCCAGACACCCAGTTCCCAGTGGGATCCAAACCCCATTTGTTTTACTCTATATAAAACTTATATGGGGTAAATTCATAAACTGTCCACCTTCTATAACACTGACAGAGATATGCACAGCTGTTTGCTCCCCCAGGTATTAATCACTTGCTCTGGGTTTACTAGTAAATAAAAATGATTTTATTAAGAGTAAAAAGTAATATTTAAGTGGTTTTAAGTAATAGACAGAACAAAGTAAGTCACCAAGCAAAATAAAGCAAAAGTCTAAGCTTAATACATTAAGAAACTGTTTATAGGTAAAATCTCACCCTTAGAGATGTTCCAATAAACTTCTTTCACAGACTAGATTCTTTCCTGTTGTGGGCCCAGTCTTGTCCCCTAGTACAATCCTTGTTAGCAGACATCAGGTGGAAACTAGGGGTGTTCTCATGACTGGCAGCCCCGTTTGTTCTGTTACACCCCCTTTTATACCTTTGGCACAAGGCAGGAATTTTTTTCTCTCTCTGTCCCCACCCCTCCTTCTAAATGGAAAAGCACCAGTTTTAAGGTGGATTCCAGTTCAGGTGACATTACCTGGGAGCTGGCTGACATGTACACAGGAAGTCTTGCAGGTAAACAAACCCATTCACAGTTCATTGATTCTGAAGCACTCTTAAAGGCTTCCATTTCACATGTTTACATCAGTAATACAAGTTTATGCCTTATTTTCTTAACTTTGGACATAGAAATAATACATGCAAACAAATAGGATGACCACACTCAGTAGATCATAAACTTTGTAATGATACCTTACAATAGACCTTTTCCATGAAGCATATTTCAGTTACATTATATTCACATCATAAGCATATTTCCATAAAACACTATGGAGTGCAACGTCACGGAGGCACCCTTAGAAAGCTCATCTAAGCGTCTCCCTCCAACCTGCCCAACTGCAGAGAGTTTGGGGGAATCCATGGCAAAAAGGGGTGGCCAGGGCTGCAGGAGACTATCAGTTTGTCTCCCCAGAGCTCCTCCTGCCACTCCCACAGACATCATCTCCCACAGCTGGTTTGAGAGGTGGGCTGCACAGGAGAACTATTAGGAATTCCATCAACACTTTTTTCAAATGAAAAATTGATGCTTTGACCAAATGAAGAGTTTTGTGGCAAAATTTGACTTTCCTTGGAAATTTTCCATTTTTATTTTTGGTCAATAAATAGAAAAGTGAAAATATTTCAGTCTTTGGTTGACAATTTGTTGTTTTTCTGTGATTTTCTGGCTCCCTGAAAACAAAACAAAATTGTGTTTGATGTTTGGTGAAAAGTTGAAATTTTCCCCCCAAACATGTTGACAAAACCAAACTTTTTTTTCATCTTCATCACAATTTTCTGCAGAAAACAAAACAAACCATTTTTGAACCAACTCTGGTGCCTACATTTTCAGGTCTGTTCCTGCCCAGCTGATATTCCCACCAGTCAGGGCAGCTCCAGAACACAACCTCCCTAAATACCCCTCACTTTGGGGATATAGCAATGAGAGATGGGCTTTGAGATGCATCCAGTGCTGATCCACAGAAGCCTTTGTTGTGAAAATAATACAGAGTCCTAGAAATATGGGGCTGGAAAGGATCTTGAGTGGTCACCTGGCCCAGCCCCAGCACTGAGGCAGGACTTAAACCATCCCTGAAAGGGGTTTGTCTGACCTGTTTTTAATAACCTCCCATGAGGGAGATTCCACAACCTGCCTTGAAATCCTGTTCCAGAGCTGAACTAACCTTAGTGTGAGCAAGGTGGATCTATCAACCCTGCCTGAGGAGCAATGGCCCAATGCCCAGAGTATGCAACACAGCCAGGGAAATGGGTCTGTCTTTACTGTCTGGAGTCACATTCAGCATTCTTTCTCCCATACCCTCACACTCCCCTGCCCCCAGGCAGTAGATCCTGCCTTCTTCCCATCTCCCTTCACTCTGCCTCTCCTGAAGAACAGCCAAGGGGTCACTGGTCCTGGGAATGACAACCCCTGCTACATAGTCCTGTAGGTCCCCATCCCAGTGCGATAGTTTCCCTGTGTCTGCTCTGAGCTGAATGTGCCCTGTGTCTCTGACTTACCCGAGTTCTCTCTGGGCATGGGTATTCTGAGGTCCCCATTACTCCCTAGCTGTCTCTTGCGGTGGCTTTGCTGTCACGAATTGGCCTGGGCAGGAGCAGGGAGCATAGACAGGCCCATGTGGGTTGGACTGTCCTAGTCATAACCCAGAAGTGACACACTGCCAGCACGACCCCCAGTGTGGAGAGACCTGCAGAATGAACTCTTCAGCACTGGCTCTTGCAGGATTGTTCACATTGGTCTGTTTTTTTTCAGGAAAGAAACTGGGACCAGAGGTCATCTGGGGAGTCGCAGGGCTCTCTGTCCTGTGCCTGGCTCCACTGATTTATCTGCTAGTGAAGAAAGGTAGGCAACAGAGCCCTCAGCCCAAGCCTGTGCGTAGACACTGGCCATGCCAGGAGAGACCAAGAGGAGCATTTTCCAAAGATCCTATGTAACGAAAGCAGCTACATTCCATGGCTTTCAATGGGATTTAAGTGGCCTGGTCACTCTGATGCTTTCAGAAATGCTTCCCCAAATGCCTAGGGGGCCATTTCAGAAGCTGCCAAGGAAAGTAGGAGCTAAGGTGCCGTGGCTTTACAGTGGGGCATGAGCTCCCTAATCCCATTGGCACTTTGGCAAATACCGCCCCTTGTCCATCCTGGGTCCTACATACAGGAAGCAGCGGCTGGCTACTCTCCTGGCTGAGCCAGAAGCCTGCTCAGCTCCAAAAGGCTATTCAGGTGAGTTACGATAAGGCTCAGATTGCCAAAGCTGCCCAGGGGATTTGGATACACTAATGTGGCAACAGGGCCTCCAGATCTTTTGGAAGCTCTGAGATACCCACCGTAACCATGGCACAGAGTCCAGTCCTTGGTCACAGCATCATGGAGCCCATCTCTTGGTTGGGCAGGGAGTGAGGGGTGGCTGGGACCCTGCCAACTGAGACTGTCTCCTTTCTCTTTCAGTTTCAGCTAAACGGAGATGTCCAAGGTAAGAAGGAGGACACCTTCACCTCGGGTTGTGAATCTGGTTGTATTCCCAGGGTGTGGTGCAGGGAGATGCGGGGGATGGGGGACTGAGTTCTCAGCCGCGCTGGTATTTTCTCTGGTAAGTGGGACAAGGACTGAATGTGGATAGATCCCCTGAGGATCCATTGGGATTTCCCAGCCTCTCTCTCTGTGTCAGTAGCTAATAAAGTCTGAGGCACACCTACTGCGAGGGGGGGCTTGTGTGTCACTCAGCGCCCAGCGATAGCATGTGCACCACAAACACAGAGCAATACACTCACACTGACACGTTTCACACTTGCTTTCAACAGGGAACAGCTCCCAAACTGCAGCACTGAGAACATGCCCATGGATGAGCAGATCCTCTGTAAGTACCAGTTCTTCCCCCTTACTACCTGTGTGTGGGTAAGGCCTGATGCCCTCTGTGCATGGGCCATGGCACACCAGGTGCTGCACAGACAGAGTCAGAAGACAGTCCCTGCCCCAAAGAGATCATGACCCCAGGCCCAGATCCTTAGAGGTTGTTTAGGTTCCTCACTTTATGTCTGTGGAAGTTTGGAACCTCAGTACCTTGGAGGATCTGGGCCTAAAGGTTTGACTGAACAGAGTTGGAAAAAAACAAGTTGACAGAGGACAGAGTTTGACAAAGAGCAGACAAGAAACCGCCCCCTGCTGATATCCCAAAAGCTGCCTGGCTGAGCTGTGACTCACTCTGACATGGCCCCTCTGCACAATGCCCACGCCAGGCTCCCTGCTCCAGCCTGTGTCTGATCTGGCTGTTTTCACTGGCCCCAGTTCACTACCCAGGGTCTGAGGAACAGGGAGGGCTACATGTCTGAAAGGCAAGACCAGAGGATCAGGGCTGGAGATTTGGAAGGGGCCTCTAGGGGTTGTAGAGCGCAGCCTGAGTGAACCCTGATGTGGTCCCCAGACCCAGCCTGTGCTTATTTGGGGCTGTCTCAGGTTGCTGGTGCTGCCGCTGTTCTTATTTCACTGCAGTTTCCCTTTAGCCCCTAGCCCCAAATAGAACAAACAGCCTCAGTGAAATGTGTCCATTTAAAGAACTGGTCAGGTCTGGGAGGAGAACAAGTGCTGTCACCATAAGCCAGCAGGTCATAATCAGGGAGTCAGTGTGAACAGACCACACAGTGTATAGTCTAAAGCTGCAACTGGATTTCAGAGTTGGTGCTAGGGTGTGTTATTTCTGAACAATTGATCAAGTGATAGCTAAATCTCTGTGAGAAGCTCTCTCAAGGATCAGCACTTACTCCCCAGCTCTCTGCTAACTCTCTCCCCAGATGCCAACATCGGCGAGTTCAGCACACATAGGGTGAGTTGTGATGTCGGCTGAATCATGACCAAGAATTTCAGGCTCAGAATCTGAGACGCCCCAGCAGGAATTTGCGCCATGAGACACTGTCCAATGCTGGACCGCAGCAGGGCTGACTTCAGTGCTGGGAGTGTGAGCCTCGATTTGCATTTCTCTCTCTGCCCTGCTGAGCCTAGGGAGCAGCCTCAGAGATTGTAATGCAGACGGGATCCCTGTGATCCTCTGGTCTGTGCTCCTGCAGGGTCTCACCCAGAGATTCCTGCATCTCACCCAGCACTTCTGCCACTGCAAATATGGCTTTTAACTATCCAAGGAAAACACAATATTTATCTCCCCCTTTTTATCTTTACCTGCTCATAACTGTTTGAGCTGATTGAAAAATTTGAACAAAAAGATTTTTTATACAAAAATGAGCATTTTTCCTAAAATGAAAGTGTTTAAAAGTGTCTTGCAGGAATCTTTTGAAATTTTCTATTCTGTCTGCAAAATCATGGGTGCATATTTATATGAAAGTGGTTGCTAAAACTGTCTACTGAGAACTGGGCTTACAATAAATTTTAAAAAAGAATAATGATTTTGATAACATTTGTTAAAAAATTAATGGCAAATTGTGCAAAAATAAAAAACGGATCCATTTTGAACCCATGAGATGCAAACAAATCCATATATTTTTTGTGAAATTGTTTCTCCATATTTCGACCAGCTGCTTTGCACGGAGCTCCCTTCAAAGGGCTATTCTGCTGCAGTGTCCGTTTTTCTCTCTGGTGGGATTTGAGGGTTAGCACATGAATAACAGGATTTTATTTTTGTTTTAAATCTTCCTTGGGTGCAGGAAAAACAGACTCCAACATACAGCGTAGTAGGGAGAGTCCGTGGCAGGACCAACTAATGCTCCAGCTTCTGAAACACATTGCCAAGCCTGCACCTGCCACCTGCATTGACTCTGAAATGGCAGGCACAGAAGAGGCCAGTGGGCTAATCACTGTCACCTTCAAACTTTGTAAAGTTTTAGGGAAAATCTTTCTGCTCTGTGTCTTGTTTTTCAGCCCCCTCCCTGCTCTTACCTCCTCTCCAACGTCTCAGGGCTCTCTGCATGCATTTCCTCATAGCCTCCTCCATCCCTGCTCCCCTCCATTGTCTGCAGTTTTATAGACACCAGGGCAGATGTCAGCATGTTTATTCCCATTGCAATAAATCTACAGTGTGAGTTTGTGCAATGCTGATTCCTTCTTGAATGCTCAGGAGCTCAGCTCCCCTTGAGAACAATGGAGTTCTGCCAAGCCATGGACCCTGAGCTCTCCATAGGCCTGGGGCAGCCAGGAGGAGGCTGGGTACAGAGCATTGGGGGGAGATGAAGGTCTCCAAACACCTCCTGATCCTCAGTGCTTGAAATTCAAACACATGGGCCTTAGCGTTTGTCCCCCATGCAGTACTGCCTGGCCAGCCAGCACATGGACAGCAGGGGCCTAATCTCAGAGCTCTCATCCACCCAGTCGGTAACTTCCTTGTGGAACCCTTGTCAATGCCTGCACCCCTCAGCCTAGGCTGCAGCTCCCGCAGTCCCTGGCCTGCCTCTGTGGGGTGCATGTGCAAAAGGAGAGTCACTGATCCTCTCTCCGGACCCAGGCTGTGGGTTTGCTGGGGAACCTCCTAGGACATTTCTGTCACGGTCCAGCTGCCACAGGGCTAGGGGTTAGGGCCATGCTTGCTCCCAGCCAGGCTTCCCTTTCCCCTTTAGATGGCTCCAGAGCCCCACTGCCCTCCCCACAGCTGTTTGTTCTGACTGTAAGTGACTCACCTCGCTGGCACCTCCTGCTGGTCATCTGGGGAATCAGCTCACCAGCCTCCAGAGCACCCTCTGCAGCCTGTAGTCCCACTTGCACTCAACCCCATGTCCCTCCCAGACCCTGGTGCCCTCGCACCTGGGGTTCTGCACCCCTGCAGTACCCCCACAGATCTCTGGGTCTCCCATCCCTGGGGAACCCCCACCCACTATCCCCACCTTGCCTCAGTCTAGGCAACTGCCAGTCACCACATACCTCAATTCACTGGGGCAGACTGCAGTATCATTGCCACTCATCACCGGCAAGGGGGGGGGGGCTGGAGCTGCTGCCTCTGCCTACCCTGGGGGCTGCCCTCTGCACACCCAGTACATAGTTGGCCATAGACTAGGTCCTGCAGCCTGGGGGTTTCCAGGTCAGAGCTCCACAATCCTTCCCCCAGCCCTGCCCTACTCCTAGTACCCTGCTTAGCTCCAGCAGTCAGGTCCTCCCTCTCCAAAGGCTAGAAAGAGACTGTTTGCTTTAGGCCCACTGCCTTCTTGTAGGGGCCAGCTGAGCCCTAAGTGCATTGGCCACAGCTGTGGTCAGCTACCCAGTCAGCTACCCCTAGTTGTCCTTAATCCCTTTCCCTGCTTCAGCCTTCTCCCAGGGCTGGTTTAAGCCCTTCTAAACAGGAGCAGGTGGTCACCCCGCTACATGACCATCCTCTCCCAGTCAGAGCTTGTCTGAATCTCTGGTGTGGCTTGCCCAGTCCCTCCCTTTGTCTCACAGGTCTCTGCCTGGACAGGTGGTTCTCATCCCCCTGCCAGAGATCTTAGCTCTGAGCTTTCACCTCAGGCCCACAGACCTCACTTCTCTCCCAGAACTGAGGGTAGAACCCAGAAGTCATGAATCCCAGCCCCTACTCTAACCCTCAGACCCCACTTCCCTGCAAGTCCCAGAACTAGAGTTAGGGGCTGTCCATAAATTACATAACATAGTTTTGGTAATTTTTTATGGGGTGACCAGGTGTCCAATTTTGAACCGGAAGGCTTGGTCGAAAAGGGGCCCTGGTGGCTCTGGAAAGCACCACCACCTGGGCTGTTACACGTCCAGTCAGTGGTTCTGTAGCACTAAGGCAAGCTAGTCCCTCCCTGTCATGGCTCCATGCTGCACCCTGGAAGCGACCAGCAGGTCCGGCCATAGGGATCCATATGCTGTCCCTGCCCCAAGCACCGGCACCGCACTTCCATTGGCCGGGAATCAGCCAATTGGAGCTGGGGGGGCCATTCCTGCAGCTGACAGCAGCTCGTGGAGCCTCCTCAGCCTCACCCCGCAGCCTTAAGCCCCCCCCCTGCAACCCAAATCCCTCATCCCCCTCCCCATCCCACAGCCTGCATTCCCAGTTGGAGCCCTCACCCCACTCCCACACCTCAACTCCCTGCCCCAGCCTGGAGGTCATTCCCATACCCTGAACCCCTCATTGCTGGCCCAACCCCAAGGACGCACTGAGCCCCTACCCTCTTCCATACCCCAACCCCATGCTTCAACCCACAGTGCTCTCCCACATTCCGAACCCCTTGGCCTCACCCCCAAGCCTGGAGCCCCCTCCTGTACCCTAAAACCTTCATCCCTGGCCCCATTCCAGAGCCTGCACCCTCATCTAGAGTCCTCACCACCTCCTTCACTCCAACCCCCTGTCACAGCCCAGTGACAGTGAGTGGGGGTGGGAGAGCAGGGCTGACCTTACCATGAGGTGAACTGAGGCCAGGTTGTGGAGGGCACCACTAGGACCCAGAGTGTAGAAAACTGGGTCTGCTGCTGGTGCCCGTGTATTCTCTCTGCTCTAGATCAGCGTTCCTCAAACTTTTACCTCGGCGGCCCCTTTCCGCTGTCTCGCGGCCCGGGGGTATGTCCACCAAAATGCTACCGAATAGAAAGCTTCCGCTTTCAGCGGCATTTCGGCAAGACAAAATTAAAAACCTTTTGCTTTTGGCGGTCTCCCAGGGCCAATCCTGTGGTGGCACCAGGACACCATGGCCACCATGGGGGTGCGCGCACCCCACTCTGAAACCACTGCTCTAGGTGCACAGAGATGGTGGAGTGCTGTGCTAGAGGAAGGAGGGCACAAAAGACATACTAGGCAGGCAGGAGGAAAGGTGAGAGGGAATAACAGAAAGCAGGAGGAGCTGCAGGGAGAGAAAGGAGGAGAAGCCTCTTATGTACCTCTCTAGCACCCCCAGAAGCCTGGACTGATTAACCCCAGCTTCTCAGGGACCTTCCTGTTTCCTGCTGCTTCCCTGAACCCACTTGAGGAGAACAGGCAGTCAACTGAAGTAGTAGAAGCCAGTTAGACCCTTAAGACGCTCATATCTTCCCTCATTCAGGCCCTGCTACCAGCCCACTTATTTGTCCCCTTCGACTGAGTGTTGAGAGCCACTGTAGCTGGCATAGAACAGCAGGCACGAGTGAAAGAAGAAAAGTCCCTCTGGGGCAGCATTCAGAAAAAGAAAGAAAGCAAAGGAAGCTTTTCTATCTAAGCAGGAAGGAGCTCTCCTGAGATACATAGACACAAATGTTCATGGTGAGCTTTCTGGCCCCAGTTAGGATGTGAGTGGTGAGGAGATGCCTTATCTTTCAGTTAGTCAGAGTGCAGGTGACCTGGCAGCTACTGCAGCATTCATATCACCATCTCAAATGGATGTAACCATGCACACTCCTGAAGAAAAGTGTAGATCAGGGAAGAGTGTGGTGAGGTGCAAGAAACAGCTGCTGCTGAATTTAGTTCCTTAAGTCTAGATGATCAGGACAGTAAACCAGTTGAGCAATAGCCTAAGGGACTTCCTTGTACTGCATGGGCCATAGCAAGTGAAAAACTTCATGTTTCCCAAAGACAATGATAATAGAAGTATCCATCCAGCACATTACTGGTGTGAAATACCCAATGGTGACAAAGTGGAGAGGCCATGACTTATGTACTCAAAACCCCAAAGTGCTACATACTGTTTTTGTTGCAAACTCTTCTAGTCTAATGGTCCAGACACATTGGGCATACCCAGTGTAAACCTGCACAGATGGGATCCCATAACACAGACTGTCACCAATGGGCTCTATTTACAGGATTGGAACCTTAGTTGTACCAATAGTTCATTCCCTTCAGGGTTAAAATTTTGCTCTTAATTTTCTGTTTGTATTTGTCTAACTTCAACTTCCAGCCATTGGATTTGTAGCATTACCTGTCTAGGGCATTGTCTGCACAGTGGGCGGTTGACCTAAGATATGCAACTTCAGCTACTTGAATAATGTAGCTTAAGTCTGCGCATCTTAGGACGACTTACCTGCCATCCTCACAGCAGCAGCAGGCTCCCCTGTAGACTCCAGCTTGTACCTTTTGGTGAGCTGGAGTTCCGGAATCGACGGGAGTGCCTTTGGCGATTGATTTATCGCATCTTTATTGATTTATCATGGGTAGTGAAGATGTACCCTGACTTAAGAGCCCTCTAATTCTCAAAAATCCTCCTTAATGCTTTAACCTTCTCTGATCTACTAAAAAGACTTTTCTCCATTTTAGTTCATTTTGCTAGCTTTGGACTAGTTGGGGGTGCTGTTTGTTTGACATTTTCACAAGTTTTTTGCATTGAGGTTTTTTTTACAATTCATTTATGGTTTCCCTTTTTTTTCATAAGAAAATTTTTTTCGTCAGACTATTTAAATAAAAATTACAATTTTTTTTTAAAAAATCATTTTTAAGAATTTCTTATTTCAAAAATGAAAAACAATACATGGTTAATGATAAATTTCTCCTCAGAAGGCCTGGTTCTGCAAAGACTTACTCACATGCTTAACTTTCCTACTGTGAAATCACTGGGCCTTCTCACAGATGAGAAGATGCTAAACATACGCATAAATTGGGTCCTATATTTCAATACAAATCTCTCCAAACATTTTGAAAAACACTAACAAAATTAAAAAAACAACAAGGAGTCCTTGTGTGCCAGGGACACATACATTTATTTGGACATGAGCTCTAGGAGATCTTATTAAAAGAAGTGTTTTTATCAGCAGTAAGTTCCATAGAAATGAAAAGTTGTAGGCCTCATCAGACAACAAATAGATTTTTTGCTGTGTCAAACATTTTGCTAGCATACATACATGACACACAGACACATGTACAAAGACGGCTGTGGGAAACAGTGGCATGGAGAGATCTGGAAACCTGCAAGAGCTAATGAAGAGACGATTTCATACACTTGACATTTTTACACCAAAGGTGAAATTAACAATGGAAGTGAGTGTCACAACTAAAGCTGGGTAAAATTCTGTGATGATTTTTTTTTGTGTGTGCAGAAAAATGCATTTTTCACAGTGCAAAACTATTCACCAACTTCTGATCAAATAAGAGAAATAGGAAAAATTCAAAACTTTTTATTATGGTTGTTTTATTTTGAAATGTTTTAAAGTAAAAATCAAACTGTTTTGACTTTTCAAAATGGCCTTTTGATTTCAAATTTTGCCAGTTTAAAACAAACACAAAGAAGTGTGAAAACACCTGGAATGACCAATGAAATGAATAACTCAGAAAATAAATATTTCAAAATGACCAAAATATTTTAATTGATTCAATATGATTTTTGATTTTGTTATGTGAGCCAATGAAAAAAATGAAAAAAATAAGTGCTTTGGTTTGAAGCCAACCAGATTTTTTTTTTTCAGCTCAGCTCCCAGACAGAAAAATCCATTATTAGCTCAGCTCTAGTCACAGGCTAGTCCATACTACTCTCTGAGTGAACACCAGTCTGTTGTGAAGGCATCCAGCCACTGGCTGGGACAATGAGACCTTGCAATCTAACCAGCTGCACCCCAAAAACAGTGCCACAGCTCCCATGAATTGCTTAGAATGTTTCCCCTAGCCCACCTGGCTGTGGGAGCTCTGGTTTCTAGTTACACCCTTCAATGATAACATAGCAGTAGAGCAAGGAGACATAAATGTAGCAAAGGAATTTCTTATCTACACACTTCTTACTCTTAAGAAAGCACAAGAGAGTTACAGATCTATGGAAAACAACAGGGTCCAATGCTAAACAAGCAAACTCACCGAAGAGAATTTCAAGTTTAGTCCAAATCATCTGAAATTTCTCAGTAAGCATTTCGATCAGGAGACTTGGCACACTGCCTTGGCAAAAAAATAAAAAATAAAAAATAAAGTTTGAAAGCCTATTCATATAAAGGATTTAAAATAGTTAGTGATTTATGAATGAGCTGCTATGAATTTTCTCCACAGCTAACACCTCACAGGCTAATAACAATAGCCCTAGAATGCAACTATCTTGCAAAGGTAAATGACTTTATTTACTTTCATAGGACTTCTTCAACTTGTATTCTGTAGCTCATTTTCAAATGTATATTCAGAAAAAGGGGAGGTCTCTGAAGCCCAACCATCTCTCTGAGTGATGGGAAGTACAGAGAAGGCCAGATAGTAATATGGGTGAGTTGTTAAAAGATCATAGATACAGTAGTTGCACTTTGATGGTTGCCACAAAGTAAAAATACCCAATCATTCTGTGATGTTCAGTTAAAAATGTAAGGCATAGTTGAGGGAAAGGCTCAAATTTTGGCAAATTCAAAAGAAAGGAGGAGGTTAACATATAAGACATTGAGATGGCTAAATAATGGATTTTTTTGTTCAGAAGCCATACCATAACATCTAGGCAGAATGTGGGGGAATCTGGTTTTATTCTAACTAAAACAAATGTTTACAACATTTTTAATCAAATGAAAAAACTTTAAAAAAATCTTTTAAAATAAGTCCAAAAATGTACATCTAGAATAAAATATTTTTTTTTGCAATTTAGTTTGTTTCAATTTGACCAGGTTTTTTTTTTCACCCTTTGTGCAGTGTGGGTGTGAGTGTATTCTAAACTGGCCCAATTTAAAATGGGAAAAACATTTTGAACTGAAAAGTTGAAACTAGATATTTTGATTCTACTTTTTTTCCCCCAAAACTGATACTGAATTTGAGTTGAATTTTAACTCAAATTTGGCAAATAGTTTTGGACACCAAAAATACATTTTTTGATAAAAAAGCAATTAGTCAAAAAAATGTATTGAACTCGAATAAGGACTTGAAAATACCCTAATTTCTCAAATTTAGCAAGCCAATGTCTCTCCTTTATTTGGACCCCTCTAGCATATATATTTCATTAGAAAAATGGATGAGATCTGTTTTGCTACTTGGTGGGCACATGAAGTTGGGAATAGTATGTGTTTTCTAACTGGATTTTTACAAAGAATCATAATTTCAATGGAAGGTAAAATAATTGTACTAATTTCAAGCAGCTAGATTTAAAGATGTCCACATTATGGTGAATAAAAGCATTACTCAAGTATTAGTGCTTGGACATGTAGATCACCATTAGATGGTTTCCCATTTGAAATTCTGCAGGAAGGAGATGAGCAAAAATTATCTTAGTAAGTTGTTCTAAAATATGTGCAGATCTCCTTCCTACAAGATACATGCATCTTTTTCACATGAAGTGATATAAAGGTATTAACCCCAAATGTACAAAGTTCCCTATTTCACTTTCATAATTACTAATGTTTTGTCTTGGGCTGACTGTTATTTCTGTTCTAGAAATGGTCTATTGGTTAATATTGGGATCTGCAATTTCTTCTTCCCTGTTAATAATTTTGGTATGTTTCCTACAGATGAAAAAAGGTAGGTAATGGTTGCCAAGACTGTCCAAATCAATATCCAAGTACAGAAAAGCCAGTAAAATCTCCTTCAAGATGATGCAGGAGCCAGGAGGGACCCCAGGATTTCAGTGTGGGGTGAAGAAATCAATAGACAGAAGGGAAGGGTGGGATGGGCTGGAGTAGATCCAGACTTGCAGAGAATGAGGTGAGGGAAGGAGACAGAGGTTGCATTGCACAGTAACAAAGCATGCCACGGAACAGATGTACTTTGAGTACAATGGAGCTGTTTACAGACGTCCAGGAAATTCTGATCTTGCAAAAAAAAATATCTAATTTTGGGGGAGAAAAAATTATCCTGATACGGGACGAAAATTCAGAAACTAGAAATTTTGTACAAGACTGAATTTGTACAAGACTGAAATTCCACAGGAATTCACACAGGAATTCACTTCAGAAACACAGGATTTCTGAATCCTTGACTGA
>ML677425.1:2441149-2520541 GCA_007922305.1 Dermatemys mawii | reverse complement strand
AGACTGAAATTCCACAGGAATTCCACAGGAATTCACTTCAGAAACACCAAAACATTCCTGCTACCTGAATTGCTTGGCTTCGTGGAGGGTGGGAAAGCTGCCCAGTTTCCTGGCCAGCTTGCTGGCTGCCTAATATGCTGGCTGGGCAGCAGGCAAGCCAGGCAGCTCAGAGAACTGGCCACCTGTTAAGCTGGGTATCATGGAAAGCCGGCCAGCCAGGGAGCAGGGTAGCCTACCAGATTGATTGTTGGGGTATCAGGCAGTGATGATTGGTTGTCTGGCAGGAAACCAGGGAGAAAGGCTCTCTGGCCAGCCCAGACAGCCCACCAGCTGGGTTTCTACTGAAAATTTCAACACAATTGACACCTCCTCAAGGAATTTTTGGATTCTGTCCAATCAGAATTTTCCTTTCAAACAATTCCACTGGAACAAATTCCACCAGCCCTCCTGCTCTCTGACCACTTACACCCCAATCTTGCTAACGTGTTTAACTTCCTACTGCAAACAGTCCTGTTTCCCTGGGACTCCATTGACTTCACTTGAGCTTCTGACATGTGTAAAGTTACTTGTGTGCATCAGAGTTTGAAGGATGGAGGCCTTAGTATATTCCATTGTATTTGTTTCACAGATAATGAAGGACACAGGTCATATTTCAACAGCTGCAGCATTATGGGTGAGCAGCTGTGCCACACCTGAGTTTGGAGTTAGTTATTAATGTTCAGGTGCTTGGCTTGGAGAGAGGAAGGACTTGGCATTTCCTTTCTTTATGAAACAAACAAACAACCATCCTTCACCACTACTAAAATGTGCTAGTGAAACTAACACATGACCGCCTGGGGCTGGAACTATCTGGCTTAAATCTCAAGTTAGTTTAGACACCACCAAAACGGTGTAGTCATGAGCCATGCATTGGGTCAGAGGACAAGATCAAAGGTGGCAGAGGTCTGGTGTGCTCATGGCACTTAACATTCTGGATAATGGTTGATGGCGATTAATTTGCTAATTAAATATAGTATATATTCATTTACATTTAAATATAAGTGTATATGTGGTGTCCACTTTGCAGGCATTCAATGGGATAGCCACCATGAAGTAATCAAAAATCACGCATCAACTCCCAAAATATCTTGAGACAGGCTTAAAAATCATGAGATTGTAAAGATACCAAACCTGAGGGAGTTTTTTTCAATTGTCCTTCTGGGGTTTCAACCATTTTCAGGCTTTTCTGCACAATCATAAGAGCTAGAAACTTTTTAAAAATAAATCAAGTCTGAACTCCTCTGTAATAATCATGTGACTCCAGTAGCTGGGGCTTGAAGAAAGAGCCCAAAATATCATAAGACTCATGTGAAGGACAATATGAGTATAAAGTAAATGGGCTGAAGTCCCCACCATTGTCCACCTTGTCACACCAGTCACTTGGTAGTGTATTACACCCACTGTACACTGATTTCAGGGGCCTTTCGTCAACAAGGCTTTAACAAGATCAGAGTGATGGACCCAGGAAATGTGGCTTGATCCATAATTTTTATTTTGAAATCTACACTTCCTATTGACTCCTGGCATGGACTGGACATTCTACCGGTTTCCTGGGAGACTTGGTGTGTTAAGGAGCAACTTGAAGGAAAAGAGACCTGATTTCTCTTGAGAATAGAAGCAACACAGAATGTACAATAAAGTCAATATGTTACCCTGCTGCTAAATAAGGAAGTCACAGGGAGGTAGATGGCTGCAGAATGTGGCTGGATAAAGTCTATGTTTGTGTTCCTCTAACTATATCCTGTGGCTTCTGTGGGTGGGTCTCTGAGCGGGAGTTATTGCACAGTCAGAGACAAGATCACATAAATTCTACAAAAACAGTGTGCAGCTCAGATTCTATTTATAGTTATCTCATCTGCATGGAGCCTTGAAAAGCTGCAGCAGGCAGGTGCTGGCCATTCCGCCTTGCAGAATGATTGGCTCCCACAAAGGCAGGCAATTCCGGATGCATTTACTCATGCTGGCCGAAGGAATCCTGCCATGGTCAGAACAGAGCCAGGCCCAGCTTGGGCCCTGAGCAGTTTACTGCTAGCGGGACTAGAGATAAAAGCCAACCTGCTGCCTCTGCTGAAGCAATCAAGCAGAGTCTTTTCTGCCTGGTCTTACACAGGATAAGCTGTGCACAGTTAGCTAAGACCTGATGAACTCTGTGGCCAGGTTATGAGCTCAGAAATGGCCTGGCTCTCACGTTTGCTAACTTGATTTAATCTAACTCAGTGGAAAAGCCCTATTAATGCTTGGTAAGATGCTGGCTACCACATTTAAAGGTGAGTTAGCTGGCCACGTTGAAACATAGACTACCTGCCAGGCTGCGACACAGCTGGCTAGAATGCTCCCCTTCTCCCTGCCTCATAGCATCGAGGGGAACATTCAGTGCAACTGAAAAGTAAGAAATTCCAAACAGATTAAAGGAAACATTTCTCCACACAGCAGGTAATTAGACTGTGGAACTCACTGCCACAGGAAATCATTTAAACCAAGAATTTAGCAAGTTGCTAAGAGGGGCTACACATTTATTTGGATAACAAGGATATCCAGTTACAATAGATACAGACTTTAAGAAGGGACATTAAAGCTCCTGCTTCAGGACTTAAACTGATCTCCAACTCATAGCAGTTAGGTTGTGCTCTTTGTTGGGGAGGAGCTATGTTATCCCCCACTACCACTGTGGGGTTTCTCTCAAACATCTGAAGATGACACTGTCAGAGACAGAATACTGAGCTAGATGGACTCAAATCTAACCTTGTCTGGCAATCCCTGTGTTCCAAAACTTCAAATGCCTTAGCCTATATCTTAACAATAGGTCTGACTGGGAAATAGCAATTCCTTTTTGTAAAACAAATTGCAGGTTGTGGACATTTGTTTGCTTTCCTATGTGAAACCAGATATGAAACCTTCCTACGTTTTTCAAGACACAAAGGTATGAGAGAGAGATCTCTACCCTGGAGTACTTAATTGTCCAGCTAAGCATGGCAGACATGCTCAAGTCTCTGGTCCAAACAAGACAGAGTTTCTCAGACCATAGGTGCACACCCTAAACACTGGGCTATTCGTTGCTTATTTGACACACTAGAGATCACTCTTTCACTTATGTTTTGACTAAAAAAATTACCTCCTGGGCCTGAGAAACCCAAGGAAATTTTCATTGAAAGAGACCTATTTCCCTGAAATACTTTGGTTTGGATGAAATGGCATTTTTGACAGAAGAAAGTATTGTCAGGAACTTTCCAACTAGTTCTACTGAACAAGCCTTACGACACAACCTCAGCTGGACTCAATCCTTCTCTGCCCCCTGTCCCAGAGGGAGCTGGTAAAGAAGGGAAAAAACTGATCCTGGAGGGTGTGTCTAAATTTCTTGCTGGGCCTGTGATTACCAGCTGAAGGAGACATACCTGAACTAACTCTGAGGGAGCCGGAGTGCTAAAAATAGAGTGTAGCTGCTGCAGCAGGACTAGCTAGTTGTCTCGAGTCTATGCCTCATGTTTCATGAGGGTACATATTCCTTGCATTGCCACCAGGTACACTCTATTACAACACATTAGCACAATTGGAGCTAGTGCAGGAATAACTCCCCGAGTTGGAATTTATACCTTCCAGCTCAAAGTGAAGACATACCTTGAGAACAGTGAGAAGGAGGAAAATCTGGCTGCACTCACCCCACAATCCCCTGAAACAACGTGTGGCCAGAGCTTGCTTCTGACACCATCTTCCATTGTCATCACCACAGGGAAAAGAAGGAGACAAGTGAGGTGACCACTGGAGCATCCCCACAATATCAGACACTCCAGTAGGTCTGGGAACAACACAGGCCCATCCTCACCTGCCTGGCCTTGCCCGCACTGGTGTGATCTTGCATTCATGGTGGACAGAAAGGCAAGGTGCACAGAGGGCACCTGTGAGAGGTCATGCCAGTGTGGGCAGGCTGTCATGGTCTTCAGATGGGTACCCACCATCTCACATGTGATACTGGACAAACCCATGTCCGGTTTTATATCTTTGAGAAAAACAGGAGTGTCGGCTTAAAACCAGACAAATGAGGAGCAAATGGGAGATATGGAGGTACAGAGTGAAGGGAGCAGAGGATGGACAGGGAGCTATATGGAAAAGAGGAAGTCAGTGAGCAATGAATGAACAGGGGGTGGACAGAAAACAAATGGAGAGGCTGGGAGGAAGAGGATGGGGAGAGAGAATTTTTTCACATCCCCAACAGTGAAAAAACGATCTTATGGAAATGTTTCTGAAAGCTGTGTTCTGTGTTTACATATGAGGCACAAGGCTGTCACCTGCAAACTGTCCCCCAGGAGCAGACATTTCTGAAGCCCAGCTCACTGCTGCTGTTGTGAGTGTTGTAAATGCCTCGCGCATTATCCTGCAGTATGTGCAGAACATGCAAAAGCAAGCGAGGAGGCAACAACAGTGACTTGTGACTTCTGTGACAGTGACTTGTGACTTACTTTCCCCTGCCCTGAAGCGCAAGAATACCAAGATGAGAGCAGCCCTCACAGCTGGATTACCGTTGGGGATGTTGAAATGCCTTTAGTTATCCTCAGGGACACAGCCTACCCCTTAATGCCCTGGCTCATGAAGCCTTACACGGGCACCCTGGACAGTAGTAAGGAGCAATTCAACTATAGCCTGAGCAAGTGCAGAATGGTGGTAGAATGTGCATTTGGATGTTTAAAAGCTCGCTGGTGCAGTTTAGCTTAGACCTTAGTGAAACCAATATTCCCATTGTTATTGCTACCTTTTGCGTACTCCACAATATTTGTAAGAGTAAGAGGGAGACATTTATGGTGGAGTGGGAGGTTAAGGCAAATTGCCTGGTGGCCAGTTACGCACAGCCAGACTCTAGGGCGATTAGAAGAGCACAGCTGGGCACCCTGCACATCAGAGAAGCTTTGAAAACCAGTTTCATGACTGGCCGGGCTATGGTGTGACTGTTCTGTTTGTTTCTGCTTGATGAAAACCCACACCCTTGGTTGACTCTACTTCCCTGTAAGCCAACCAACCTCCCCGCTTCGATCACCACTTTCAGAGGCAATAAAGTCATTGATGTTTCAAAATCATGCATTCTTTATTAGTTCATCACACAAATGGGGGAAAACTCACAAGGTAGCCCAGGAGGGGCAGGTGAGGAGGGAAGCACTGGGTGAGGTGATGGATGAGGGAGGAGGAAAGGACAAGGCCACACTACAGTTCAAAAATTATTGAATTCTAGACTTGCTTGGGAAATCCTCTGGGGTGGAGTGACTGGGTGCCCGTAGCCTCCCCACCCTGCATTCTTGGGTGTCTGGGTGAGGAGGCTATGGAACTTGAGGAGGAGTGCAGGCGGTTATACAGGGTTATACAGGGGCTGCAGCAGCGGTGGTCTGTGCTCCTGCTACCTTTCCTGCAGCTCCACCAGATGCCTGAGCATGTCGGTTTGCTCCCACATTAGGCTCAATAGCCTCTGGGATGGAGATGATAGGGAGAGTGTAGAAACATTTGCGGCTGTGGGAGGAAAAAAAGGGAGTAGTATTTAAAAAGATACATTTTAGAGAACAAAGGGAAGACTATTTCACACTGAATCAAGCGATTCACATTACATAGGACACATACTTCACCCCCTCCCCCAACTTCACCCCCTCCCCTCGCCAGTATCAGGCAAGATCCCTCTCAGCCAGATATGAAGGAGCCTCCATCCTCAGTGTTGCAAAAGCTTTTAGAGTACCCCCAGGAGATTTTTATGGATATGTCCCTGGAGGATTTTCGTTCCATCCCCAGACACGTTAACAGATTTTTCCAGTAGCTATACTGGCCATGAATGCATCCCAAGTCTTCAGGGCAAATTAAACATTAAACATGCTTGCTTTTAAATGCTGTGTTATATTTAGAAAGGTACACACACCAGAGGTGCCTGCTCTGGGAGCCCACCTTGGGAGGGTTGAGAGGGTGCTTGCCTGCTGCATGGATTCTTCTCCCCATACAGCAGTCAGATCCAGTACCTCCCATTTGGTCCACACTGGAGCTCTTTTGTGATTCTGGGACTCCAAGAATCATCTGTGCTGACGAGCTCTGCATGGTCACCTGTGCTGATGAGCTCTGCATGGTCGCCTGTGCTGATGAGCTCACCACACTGGCCAAAAACGAAATGAAATTCAAAAGTTCGTGGGGCCTTTCCTGTGTACCTGGCTAGTGCATCTGAGTTGAGAGTGCTGTCCAGAGCGGTCACAATGGAGCATTCTGGGATAGCTCCCAGTAACATTGAATTGCCTCCACAATACCTCTAATCCAGAACTGCAATGTCCATTTTAGCATTACTCCACTTGCCGAGGTGGAGTATAGAAACTGGATTTAAGAGCCCTTTAAATCGACAAAACAGATTTGGTTGTGTGGACAGAATCAATTTTATTTTTAATTAACTCAGCTAATTCCAAAATAATCATGTACTGTAGACCAGGCCTTAGTGACCCAGTTTCAGGGTAAGTTAAGTGAGTTACTTGCAATAAGTCTCAGAATCAGAATGACAGAATCTGGTTCTTAGATTGATAGTTCTCCAAAGTAAGAAGATCCAGTTTTATTTGCATTTTAAAGACCTTTTTTTTTTCTTCTTCAAGTTGTTTTGAGGTTTAAACTTTGTCTTGGAAGAAATGTCGAATTGTAATCACTGTGGACCATTCACATGATAGTTATTTTGTATATTTCAGACCAACCTAGACATCCCCACCTGAGATCAGCACCCCATCATGGAGAAAGTGAACAGAGAAGTGTTATTTACCCCTTCACATAACACAAGAACGAGGAGTCACCCAAAGAAATTAATAGGCAGCAGGTTTAAAAAAAAAAAAGGAAGACCTTCATACAAAATATGGTCAACCTATGAAAATCATTGCCAGGGGATGTTGTGAATCCCAAATGTACAATTGGGTTCAAAAAAGAATTGCAGAAGTTCATGGAGGATAGCTCCATCAATGGGAATAAGCTGAGAGGGTTACAGATGCAACCCCATGCTGTGGGTGTCCCTACATCTCTACCATTCAGAAGCTGGGAGTGAATGACAAAGGGTGTATCATTCAACAATTACCCTGTTTGTTCCTCCGCTCGGAAGTGTCTGGTCTTGAAAGACAGGATACTGGGCTAGATGAACCATGGGTGTGATCCAGTGTGGCTGTTCTTGTGATTATAACTAGTTTAAAACATCTACAGCAATTGATTAAAGTTATGTTTTTGAAGTTCTTAGGCTGAAGCAACAACCTGCATAGAGCATTCCTTAATTAAAATCCAAAATATGGTTCCTTGAGGTGTCCCTAGAAAAACTGCTTATTCAACAAGGAACCTTTCAGTTACTTCTGTTAAAGAGCACCAAAAAAGCACATTCTCTGTAATGGAGTCTTAGCATTGGAATGGCGAGAGTTGTTCACAGGGCTGGCCAATTGTCCAGTAGCACTTCTGGGTTCTGCTGCTTCTTTTGTGGATCATGCAACAGAAAATATCACTTCAAAGTGTCAATTCAAATTGGAAAATTTCACTTTGAAATGTCAATTAAAAATAAAATATGTTTTTACATCTTCCTGATGAAAAGTCCATTATCAAATATTTGCTCCCCATCTTGATACTGTGATGGGCCAAGGCCAGATGGCTATAGTAAAGTGGTGAGGAACAGGTATGTTAGCTCCAGGCTAAACACGTCCCTGGTACCATGGTAACCAAATGGCAGATGCTCCAGGTTAATCAGGACACCTGGGGCCAATTAAGATCCTTCTAGAAAGTAGTGAAGATAGCTAGATTGATTGAGACACCTGAAGCCAATCAAGGGCTGGCTGGAACTAGTTAAAAGCCTCCCAATTAGTCAGTGAGTTGTGCATATCAGGAGCTGTGGGAGGAAATTGTGCTTCTGGAGAGACTGAGTTGTATACACCATATCAGACACAAGGAAGGAGGCCCTGAGGTAAGGGTGAAGTGGAGTTTGAGGAAGTGGTGGCGGCTGTGGGGAAGTAGCCCAGGGAATTGTACGTGTTCTGTAGCTAAAAGGTCAGCTACCATAGCTGATACTATTAGGGTCCCTGGGCTGAAGCCTGGAGTAGAGGGCGGGCCCGGGCTCCCTGCTTTTGCCTCCCCTGTTTAATCACTGAGACTGTGATTATTTATTATTAATTATTCTCATGGTCCTTCTCTGAATCTTCTTCAGTGTATCAACATCTTTCCTGATTAAACAAAATCTATTAGAATCAGAAAAGCACCACATCCCTGATATGCCCATAAATAAGTAACTGAACTTAAATTCACGACAAAAATTGTTAAAAGTCTAGAAAACATGACCTACAAGGAAAGATTGAAAGAATTAGGTTTGTTTAGTCTGGAGAAGAGAAGATCAGAGGGGACATGATAACAGTTTTCAAATACCTAAAAGGTGTTACAAGGAAGAAGGAGAAAAATTATTCTCCTTAACTTTTGATAATAGCAAGAAGCCATGAGCTTAAATTGAAGCATGGGAGATTTAGGTTAGATATTAGGAAAAACTTCCTAACTGTCAGGACAGTTAACCATTGGAATAAATTGGCAAGGGAGGTTGTGGAATCTCTGTCATTGGAGATTTTTAAGAGCAGGTTACATAAATACCTGGCAGGGATGGTCTAGATGTGGTTTGGTCCCGCGATGAGTGCAGGGGACTGGATTTGATGACCTCTCGAGGTTCCTTCCAGTCCTATGTTTCTATTATTCTATGAAAATCTGACATACAAAATATGAATATTCTCTGAAGCTGAATCAGTCTCTTCAGTTCTCATTCTTATCTGCTGTACTGGTTATATACTATACTCATGTTTCTAGTTATTCACACAATTTCATGATCCCATCCTTTTGCTGGAAAAGCAAAAGTAAAAAGTGTATCAACGCTAACAAGGATAAGACTATAGTCTGTATCTGTGTGGGAATTTTGAGAGGTTGACAGAGGATATTTGATCTTTCAGCATAAGATTGTGCAGGGTGTGCAGGGGAAAGAGTTCCTTTGTGTTAGATTGTAATAAAGTTTTAAATCACCCCAATTGTCTTCCAGGACCTACATGGGGTCTCAAAATTTATCAGACAAAACTTTTTTTTGCCAAAAGAATGCAGATTCCGATTGACCAGAAAATTTTGCGAATATGTTTCAGTTGAAAAAAATTCCAAAAATGTCAAAAATTTTCGTTTCTAGATCTATTGAACAAAACATTTTGACTTTTTGATTCAAGGTCTCTTTCTGTTTCAAATTTTACTTCAATTTTATTTAAAAACCTTAAAAATTAAATAAAATGTTTTATTTTATCTAAAATGATTTTTTTCAACTTTTCCTGTTCTCTCGCTGAACCTTAAAATTCATACAAATCTATCTGCAACCCAACAGTTGAGAAACGTGGTGCTACACCATGGACAAACATTCTAGGCCAAACTCTACTCTCTTACATGCTAGTGTAAACCCAGAGTATCCATGGTGAGCTCCCAGATGTCAACTCTCTTCTTTTCACCCCAATTAGTCTTCAGTAGAGCTACTTGGATTTACACTGGTATCAGAGAACGAATTTAGGTAGATTTTTTTTTAAGCACAGCTAAAGACTTTATTATTGTACAGCAGGAGTGACCTTAAAACACCCCCTATACACCCACTGAAAGGAAGGTCTGTTAAATGCGTGAGTTTGCTGAAATGCCTCTTTTCCTGTTTATTTGGCTACTGAGCAGGTGCAACTGACACCGGACCATCCATTATAATTGTCTGAGATTCAGTTCAGCTTTTCAGGTATCGTGCAACAAGTTGGGGCTGAGGGATGGTGCAGAGTAGAATGACATGAACACTTGTTGCAGACAGGGAAGAGCAACACAATCCACAAGAAATAACAAAACCAACAGCCAGCTGTCTGAACCCTGAGGAGCAAAAGGAGATGCAGAGCTGAGTGACAGCAGCTTCTCCTGGACCGGTAATGAGAAGCAACTCAGATCAGAGGGACTGTGCTTGAATCCCAGTGGGCAAAAGCAAAGTGTGAACAGAGACGCTGGATTCTCTCCTAACTGGCGCCTCTCTCAACGGATGTCCACAGCAAAAAATTGAAGCTCTCACCAGATCTCCTGATGATTCTGCAGCTGGTTCTCTGGTTTTCCTGTAAGTTGTTTACGTATATTCTACTTTTTATTTTTAGATGACATTAGAGACAAAATATTTGAGCTTTGTACCCTTAATTAAACCTAGGGATTTTGGACACACAACTCTCATTCATCTTAACAGGAATTGGGAGTCCAGAAAATTTAGGCAGCTTTTAAAATCTCAGCATTAATTTTATATACAAATACCTGCATACATAGAATATTTAAAATTCTATCTTTAATGACACCATTGTAAATCCAGAGTAACTCCACTTTACCTCAAAAGAGTTACTTTTGATTTTTATCTGTATAACAGTAGAGCAGAATCTGGCCCTAAATAAATACAACGTGTTCAATAAACATATCTCTGTTAAGGATCAGCCACTGTGGAATGGAACTAAAATAACCTTTTTGCAGCCCCTTTAAATATAGTCTGCTGGTCCCCGGGGGTCCCTGCACCACAGGTTGAAAGATATTATCTCCAGGGAACAGAGATCAGAATCTGCACCCACTCCATTCCAGCCACTGGGCGATTCTGGATTTACCCAACAGACAGAGAACAAAACCTGAGCCTCTGCCTTTACCGAAAACTAAATGTGTATATTTATTTTAAAGGTTTTTATTTCACAAATCAAGAAATCTGCAGCTCTCCAGGTGAGTATTTGCATGAAAGAGCAGAAATGCATGATACAGCAGAAAAAGCCTGCAATTTCTGAAAGATTAGCACTTAATTCTTGGGACAGAAATTGTGAAGAGCTGTATGGGGTTATGTGGATTTGGTTAA
Source organism: Dermatemys mawii (assembly GCA_007922305.1). Classification (NCBI taxonomy): domain Eukaryota; kingdom Metazoa; phylum Chordata; order Testudines; family Dermatemydidae; genus Dermatemys; species Dermatemys mawii. The sequence continues at coordinate 2,509,626 of ML677425.1, read as the reverse complement.
AAACTGTTAATTGATTATTAGATGAACTTCTTTATATTGGGTGAATTGTTTATTTACCCCCCAAATTGCACTAGAACATCCACAAAGCTGGAAGAACACTGGGCAAAAAATCTTTGGCAGATAATTAATTTGATAGCACATTGACTAAAGGTTTGTCGACCAGTAGTAGCAATGCATGTGAATTACTCTAAGTCAGCAAATGATCCTGGGTTCAAACAGCTAAAAAAGGATGACAGTAAAATTAAAAGGTAATCCCTGGGTTAGACCGGAATAAAAATAATAAATAATAACGAAGAGGATGATTCCATGGGAATCTTTCCCCAATCTAAGGCCTCAGGCTTCTGTTCTGGACCCAGGTCCATGCAGTTTTCCACATCTGCTCTGCACCCCTTGGACTGGTCTAACAATGGCTACCAGGAGCTGGGATACAGCAGACTTTCACACAAGATACTTTCAAACCTATTTGGAGACAGCGAGTATCCTAATGCAGCAATTCAGCAAACTCAAGCTACTGTAGTGACAGGGCAGGTTTGGTATTTTGCTTGTTTTAGGTGGTGCCTGTATCAAAAATAGCTTGAACTTTCGTCCCCAAGCCTTCAGCGATGGAAGGATACGTCAATGTTTGGAGGTTTGGAAAGAAAAGATCTGACCTGTAATCAGGAGCAGGGAACAATAGCTTGCAGTCCACTGCTTGTCTAATCAGGAATCGGTAGCTCAGGAGTATCTATCACTTTAGGAATTGGAACAACCTCTGTACATTTAAAATTAAAGCATCTTACCTTTTGTGGCCAATGATAAATTGGAACAGCTTGTTACAGATGGGTAAGTTATTCTGAGTATCTGACTTTCTCAGGGCATTGCTATGGGGTAAAGTTCAGGCTGTTTAGGTTTCTTAAATATCAGTTTTCAATACTTTCAAATGTTTGATTTTCTTATCAGTTTACCCTCAGTTCTGAACTTCCTGCCTTTATAATGTCTCTTCTCTTACTAATTATAAATTTCTACATTGATTTTTCCCCGTATGTTACTGATGTCTACTTTTAACCTTAACTTCGCCTTCACAAAATTTTTGTCTGGGAGTTGCCTTTGTTGAAAAAACAAAAATTCCTAACATAGGAACTGGAAAAGCAGGGGGCTTGAAATAGAGTGATTAGGGTTCCTGCTGAATTTATGGGGACCAAGATATCAACAGGCAAGGATGGGGAGGGATGCCCTATGTAATTAGGGAAAGTCATGAAAAAGAGGGGAGCCCTTCTTAGATTAATGAGGTCTGCAGTGTGTGGACCATGAGTAGAACAAAGGAACTGTGGGAGACAGGCCATTACTCCATCTTCATTCCTGTGGATCCCTTGAGGTTCACAACCCACCAGTCTTTCCACTGACTTCAACAGAATTTTGACTGGCCCATGTCTGAGGAGAATCCCACTTCAACAGACAGTAGAAAAGTCACTGGGGCACGGCTACAGCTGGGAAATTGCCTCAGCCCTGTGACAAGCCTGAGCGGTCAGCATTACTTCCAACCTACCAGCCACCTCTCACACTAGAAGACTCCCAGGGACCACCCAAATCCAACCTCCTATCTCCACAAGTAGGAGGCTGACCATGTGCCCCCTTTCCCTCCATGAGCTCTTTGGGACAATGTTTCTATCAGGATTTTATAAAGTCCCCAAAATCAGACTAGTTGCCTCATTCATTGGGCCAAAACCTCTGCTAAAGTCCGTGGAGCACTGGCAGGTTACATGATCTGGGAATTAGACACATTGTATTTAGCATTATGTTTTGTCTACTTAGGTGTCCTCGGTGCTCCTCAGCTACTTCTAGATGAGGCATCCAGTCAGGAAGGGGACACCATGGTGCTGAAATGTAAAGTACCTCCCCTCTCTACTTTTTCCCGTGTTATTTTCTGTAAAGATGGGAAGGATCTTGCAAGTTGGCCAATGCAGGAAAGCAAATTTGCCTATGACTATAAAGTAAGGGCAAAGAGCACAGGGAGATTTACCTGTTTGTATCAGCACAAGGATCATCAGAATCAGGAAAAGAATTCACTTCTAAGTGCCACCCACAACCTGGGTGTAACAGGTAAGACACTAAACACATCCTATTTATGCAACTATTCTCCAATATTAGGTGTAACCCAGATGGACTACATAAGAATGGCCATAATGGGTCAGACCAATGGCTCATCTGGCCCAGTATCCTATCTTTTGACAGTGGCCAGTGCCAGGTGTTTCAGAGGGAATGAACACAACAGGCAATTATCAAGTGATCCACCCCCTGTTTTCTGCTCCCAGTTTCTGACAGGTGGTGGGTTAGGGATACCCAGAGCATAGGGTTACATCCCTGACCATCTTGGCTAATAGCCATTGATGGAGCTCTCCTCCATGAACTTATCTGGGTCTTTTTTTGAACCCTGTTATTCTTTGGCCTTCACAAAACCTCCTGGCAATGAGTTCCATGGGATGATGGTGCATTGGGTGAAGAAGTACTTCCTTATGTTTGTTTTAAACCTGTTACCTATTGCTTTCATTGGATGATCCCTAATTCTTGTGTTATGTGAAGGGATAAATACAATTTCCCTATTCATCTAGAGGTGCCGGTTTGATATAAAGGACAGCAAGTGAGATAAAAGGGGCCCGTCCAAACTGCAAATGACTCAGAAATGTTGTTTTTTATAGACTGAGGATGAGAAAGGGTGTAAAGGACACCCTAATTTTTCAGGACATTGGTTGGTATGGGGATGTCTCTGCCAGGGGGTTCAGGAATGTGTATCACTTTTATGTATTTTGGAGCGTGCTCACACACAATCGAGAACCCTGCACTGACTATCACAATCTCAGGTAAGATAGCAGGACTGCAGAGTTCCCTATACAGGCCCTTTCCTATAGAGTCAAGAGGAACAGGTACTGAACCAGGCTCTGAGAGCTAGGTTCAGTCCTGTACTCATGCAGAGGTAAAGTCTGCCTTCTCCTGGGTCTACCCTGAGACGCCAATACACACACACTCCTGGTGCCTGAGTAAATGGTGCAAATCTGATGGAGCAGACTCTGTTTCCAGGCACAAGCCCCTTTGCACTAAGGGTATTCCCGAGGGGACTCTATTTCCACTCTCCAGCTACTGACCATCAGCCTCATTGGAGTGAATGGACAACAGAGCAGGAATGAATTAGCCCCAGAATATTTAACTCAATTTTTAGGCCATAGAAAATGACTAACGGCCTGAATGGAGTTAAATAGGACCCAGCGTTACTCACTGGAATCCTGCAGTTTTCGGCCCTGTTCATGATGTAATGGATGAGATGCCGCTGTATTCTTCTATACTTTCTGGAGACTGAGGACCCAAACTACCACAGCTAAGAGACAACTGTCCCATTTGAGAATGTCACTTCAAAGCCAGCAGAAAATAGATCCACCAGAAAGTCTCATTTTGGTTTTGTTATCATTTAAATTTTCCATAAGCAATTGATGATTTTTAGTAACCTTTTTTTTTTCTGCTCAGTAGAATTGAAATGAAAATGTTGAATCAGGACATTTTGTTCTGAGCCGCTGAAGTGTTTTCACTTTGATATTCTCAGTCTGAAACTTGTGAGAATGTTCTATTTAGTGAACACTTGATATTTCGATTTTTTATTCCAATTTAAAATGGAAAGTGATTTTGAAATGTAAAAATTTCCCATGAAAGAAAAATTTGTCTTTCCAACAGCTATAGCAGAAACCACTTAAATTGTCCAACTCAACATACTGACCCAGAAGTTTCTAGTCCTTTCATTGTATCAATCACAAGCAATGAGTATTTCATTTTCAAGCATTATTGTAGTTTTAAACCAGGTTTTTGCAAGGATTTCAGAGGAATGCAGTAATTTATTCATGACCTGCTCTGCATCTACTCCACAGAAGCAACACCCACTTCCAAAAGAACTGTACCTGGAGTTCAGCTGCTTTATAATGGTAAATGGAGTTAGTTATGATTGTAGGTGACTTGCAGACAACATATAAAGCTAAGTGGTTTTTTTTTTAAGATATGAGTAATCCTAGCCTAAGATTGGGTCAAACAGATCTGAAAGGTGGATCTACCATCTTCAATCTAAGAGAGTGTTGGGGAATGGAAGAGATAGTTGAAGTTAGGCAGGAGAGGTGAAATTCACCCCTGTGGTGAAATCTAGTACAAGGCTTTGAGAACTTAAATGCACAGATCTTGTGCTGGCCCAGGTATGAATTTATTTCATTATGTCTATGGCATGACATTGCTCTAGCATTGCTTGGTCAAATAATGTCCTGAGAAAAAGTAGGAAGAATGAATAGACCTGAAGCAACTATTCTGACCCTTCCTTTGTGGCTTGGCAGTTTCTCTGTTTGAACAGACAGTGTCCAAATGCAGCTAATCACATTGTCTGTGGCAGCCAGCCTTCAGTTTGAATTTTGTCTGGAAGAGATGAGCAACACTGAGGTTGGTTCCCCCTAAAATATCTACCAGTCACATCACCCAAAATCTATACAGCTGCCAACCCATAAGACACATTCAGTTCTCCCACTAGCTAATGCATCCAGCCAAGCTCAGGAATAACGCGGAAGATGGGTCAAGTTAAACACAGAGCTGATTGAGAAACAGAATTTCTGTTCTGTGGGACAGCCTGGTACTTCAGCATTTGTTTCTGATAAAAATGGCAAAAAACCCCAAACCTGTTTTTGATTTGGAAACGTGTGAAATGGAACATTTTGATATTTTCTCTCAAAATAAATTATTATGACATTCCTGAGTCAAAACATTTCATTTCAGTTTTTTTACACTGATTTCTGTGTCCACTTCAGTGGCCTCATGGCATCATGGGAGTTCCCTGTCCACTGGGTATCATAGGAGATGTAGTCTGTCCATGGGGAAGGCCCATAAAGGAGAATGGAGGCATGACATGTGAAAATTACAATTCCCATGTAGTAATTCAGGCAGACTAACCCGGAAATGAAATGAAACATTTGATTTTGATTTTTCCAATGGAAAATTTTAAAGAATCAGCGAAATCTACATTTTCACATGGAAAATTTCAGTTTGCCAGAAATCAAATTTTCATGAATATCTGGATGAAAAATTACTGACAAGCTCTAGTGCTACGTCAGATGCCTCACCTACCTGAATGCTTCATATGTCTCCATATGCTGCTCCCAGTTCCATGCCTTCTCCAAAGCTGTTCCCTGTGTATAGAACACCCTGTCCTAGCCAGTTTGCCACTGCATCCTGTCCCTACATTCACATCCCTCCTCAGTTCTCAGCTTGGCTCCTCTGGCCCACTGGAACTTTCTACCGTAAGAATGATGCTTGTCTCATCTTCAGGAGACAGAACTTGCTCGAGGGGTGGTCCCAAACTGTGCAGTGAACTTCTCTGGGAACTAAGGATCATCACAAACCTCCACACCTTCTGCCAGGTTCATTTCTTCCACTTGCCATTTCCAACATAAATACAGAGCAATATGTATATTTTAAAAAGCCCTACAAAATAATGCTCCTCATTGCACACACTTCTCCCCCTAGGGTGAGGATGAGAGAACAAACATGTCACGGATGTGCAGTCATGTCACTTAATTCACTATTGGAAGGTGCTTACATACTAAAGTGATGAGTGCTGTTTGAAAACCTATATAGAACAGAATAGACATAAGAAAACCCCACGAAAAAGAGCCAATAATATTAATTACAGAAGTTCATACACTATCACATGCCATTTTTACCTTTATTTCTCTGCTAATTTCTTATTCTCCTCCCCCTCTCCTCACAGTGTCTCCTTTTTCTGCTGACATTGTACCCTTTCTTTCCTAGGAGTTTCCTCTAAGTTAATACTGGGAATTACCATTCCTTCTGTCCTGGTCCTAGTAGTGGTGTGTTCCCTTCTGGTGAGAAAAGGTAAGAGTCACGTTGTTTATAGGGTGACCGGATATCCTGATTTTATAGGGACAGTCCCGCTTTTGGGGTCTTTTTCTGATATAGGCTCCTATTACCTCCCACCCCTGTTCCAATTTTTCACAGTTGCTGTCTGGTCACCCTGGTTGTTTATCACTGTTCATAATGGCCCAGACAGATGTTAAAAAACAGTTGTAAAATTGGTGTAAGGCTTTGCAACCCTTCAGTACTGAAATCGTGCAAAGGTCAATTGCTGGGCAGGACAATGCAGCAGCTCAGCTAACCAATAGTGAGCATCAGTGAAAAATAATTTATCTGTGGTAAATAATTTGACAATAATTAATGTAAATGATTGTAATTAATACAATGTCATGATGAAAAATTGGAGATGGGGGCGTTGTCATGGTGACAAAGCCAGTTCACCTCTGTCCCCTTTCTCTGAGTCCATTTCCTCAGGTGCCAGGTCTTGTGTCTTTATTCATCTTGTGGTACAATGATCCAGTTGTCCTGTTCTCACACTGGGCCTAGGGCTACAGTATCTGCTTACCCAGAAGATCTGACTTGGTTCAGAACTGGCAATTCTTCCTTTGGGAGTCTGTGACCAGTGGGGAATAGTGTGACTGAGAATCAGAAGCCTTCTTCAGACAAGTGTTATTTAATTTTAACAATAGACAAAAAGCATAACACCAAAGGAGCTGGATTTTAAACCAACAGTCTATACACCTGTCTGGCTTACCTAAAGCCCAGCCCCTTGTGATGGTGATCCAAGCAGGTCTAGTCTCTTCAGACATCCCCAGCCAGTGATGGTGTCAGTCTGACCAGCTCCCCAGTTGTTCTCACCTTCCCTAGCAAAAAAGTCACTTTTATCCAGCCAGAATTCCATTGTCTTCTCCAGTTCTGGGCTTTTTGGCCCTGCTAATCCAAAGCCAATTGGACGGGCTCAGCAGCCAGTGTCCCCAGGGCCCTGGCTCTGCCATTGTCCTGTGACAATCCTCAAATGTTTGCTTATGTCTGCATAATGTCTTATCTGAAGTCATTGCTTTGCTTTCTGCTTGTTCCCCAATAGTCCTGCTGAGATAGCTTAGCATAGCCATATAATACCCATCTCAATAACCAGGTCAGTATGCAGTATCCACAAAGTATGGCAAAGCATCCCCAAGTCACTCACAAATATTCACACACAGACTAAGGTGGCACTAATGGGGTAAATGGATGGATGGATAAATTCAATATATAGATTAATAAACAATATACATTGCTTCTACATGCATACCTAGCCTTGTCCTGTTCTCATGGAAATCATGTCGTTTACTTTGAAGGCTACATGAGATAGCTGTGAGGAGCCACATAGAAGATTGATCACAGACTTTGGGTGTTGTTTAGTTCATGGTGAGGTGTTCAAACTTTAAATAATATTTTCTGTTTATTTTTCAGTTCTACCAAAACGGAGAGATACGAGGTAGGTTGTGATCACCCATTTGCTAACATGTCTGGTTGATATTCTGCCCACACAAACACATGTCATGGTGGCCGGCTTTCAAAACAGCCTAAGGCAGCAAAGACTTCTAAATTCCGATCTGATGGGAGCTGGGTATCTAATTCCCATAGGCCCTATTGAAAATCCCAGCCAGAATGGTAACACTCAAAATACCACACACCATGACAATAACTCCCACGGGGATTCATGGGGTGAGAGCTTCCCTTCCTGGTTCAATCATTTCAAACTGCAGCTTCTTCCCATCCCCATCATTAGCACCAGAGCTATAAAGCATCATATGGGGGTGGGGAGGGCACAAGGAGTGGGATTTGGTTCTGACCCTGGGTTGAGGAGATCTGAGGGGAGGGGGCAGGACTTGGACATCCAACTTGCCCCCCAGTATCTCCTGTCCCTTAGGTCTCGCTCAGCTCCCCACTCTGGCCTGTTGATTCTTATCGCTGAGTGCAGGCAAAGTTCTTTCCTAGCAAAGCACTACAACAGCCAGCCTGTCCCCTTCCTGGCTCCGGCACTGCCAGATCACCTACCCCGATCTGGGCTGTGACTGGACAAAAAGTGGTTGGGCTGTGGCCTGGGTGCCCCCTGGCTCTGCAGCCAATGATTAGGACCAGCCAGAGCTGTTCAGGATATTTCTGACAATTTTGTCAACAAATGTTGATTAATGGAAACCTAAATGTTTGCTGAAATGTATCAGTTTCAATAACCCTTTCCTCAGGAAGGTTTCCTATGTTCCAGGATGGAATTGTTAATTAAATGTCCAATCCCCTAGGCTGTGGGTGATCCACGTTTAAGTCCTGAATAAGACTGTGTCCTCAACCAGGTTATGGAGCCAGTTTCTCTCTCTGGCCCAGAGACTCTTCAATCAGTTATACACAGTGACCAACCTTCAACAGAGGAGACTGAGGGTGGCCCATGTCAGAATGCCCCATAGCTCAGTTGTCGGGCTGTCACCCAGTTTAAGTCTCTGATCCACATTGGGAGAGCAGAGATGTAACCTGGGCCTCCCATTTCCCAGGGGGAGCACCACAAGCAGGGGCAGCTGCTGACCTCCCTGGCTATGTTGTGCTCACATGTTTTCACAGAGAACAGAGTCCAAGTGAGGAGAGTGCCAAGAGCCCAGGAGATCGACTTGAGTGTAAGATGCTGCTTCCCTCAGTGCTTAGACTGGTGTTTGGGTAAAAGGGTGGGAGACAGAAGAGTCAAAGCAGGGTGATGACCAGGCTGACAAGGATTTCTCAATGGGACTCTACTTGATACCAGGTTAGAAGCAGGAACTGGAATAAAGTCTAATTAGGGCTTGTTATTAAATGCCAACTATTAGCAGGATGGGGGTGTGTGAAAAAAGTTCATTTCTCCCCTGAAATTTCCTTAAAAAATCAGTTTTTTCAACAATAAGTGGGTCGGGGGAGGGAATGGGGAAAATGTTTTTGAAATCCATTTTCAGTTAAAAAAAACCTTTTCCTCCAAAAAAATGGAAACTTTTTGACGAAAATGAAAATTTCCTGCATTTTTAAATATATATATATATATATTTAAAGTTTCAACAGCATCATTTAAACCAGCTCTAGAGTTAACAGAAGGTCTCTGGCATTTCATTGGAAGTTGATGTTGATATATTCAATGTCTTTCCTCAGATGCCACGATTGTTGGATTTGGCAGGGCCAACGCTACAGTAAGTGAAAGTCTGAAAGTTATTAATTATTTATTGACATTTATATAATGCCAGGAAATTGCACAGTTCAGTTTGCATCTGAGTCAGCCTTTTGTAGCTGATATATTGACTAGAAAATAATGAAATGTGAACCACCTCAAACCCTAAGAGCTGGTCTGACTGGAGTCTGGTTCAATGCATCAGAACACTTTTGTCATCAGTAGTTTTACTATCGTCTCCTAAGGAAATAATTGTAATTCTCATTCCCCCACCAGTGGCCTTCTTCCCCAAATCAAACACTACAGAGCCTCTCCATATCAAGGCCAACAAAACAAAATAAATGTGGTTTCTGAAAGCCATACTGCTTTGGATGTGTCAGTGAATAAGACCACTCTCCAGATCTCCAAAAGACCTCATCCAGTTTGAACCAAACTTTCCAAAAAAAGTCCCACCCCTGTGGAGGAGATATGCCATAGACAACACCCGATGGGTTGATTTGATATCACTGCAGTGAGAGGTGTGAAGGGTTGGGGTGCAGGCTAAAACAACTTATAAGGAGAAGTTGGCTTCAATATCACAGAGGTAATTGATGGACAGTGGGTAAAATTTTCAAAAGCACCTAAGTGACTTCTATTACATTCTATTCAAAGCCAGTGGAATTTAGGCTCCTAATCACTAAGGGCTTGTCTGCACAGCATGGCAATACACACCAGAGTGAATGAATTCTAAAGCACGTCAATATATTACTCAAGATAGTTAAGTCCAAAGCAGACTGTGAAGAACTCCAAAGAGATCTCACAAAAGTGGGTGACTGTGCAACAAAATGGCATATGAAATTTAACTTTGATAAGTGTAAAGCAATGCATATTGGAAACCATAATCCCAACTATACATACAACTGGCCTCTGCAGATCCTGGTGGCAAGCACTGAAAGTTCCCTAGTACACATTAATATAGGGCTGTTTTGAATAGTCAGCATTATGTTAATTTATGGGGTGTAAATTCGCTGTTACAACTCAAGAAACAGATCTTGGTGTCACTGTGGATAGTGCTCTGAAAACATCCATTCAATGTGCAGCACCAGCCAAATAAGCTTTAATAGAATTTTGGAAATCATTAAAAAAGGGAAAAATAATATGACAGAAAATATCATAATGCCACTATATAAATATCATAATGTTTGCTGATCGAATATTGTGTGTAGTTCTGGACACTCCATCTCAAGACAGTGATATTAGATTTAGAAAAGGTATAAAGAAAGGCAACAAAAATGGTTAGGGGAGTATGGAACAGCTTCCATATAAGAAGAGATTAAAATGAGTGGGACTTTTCATCTTGGAAAAGAGACGACTACAGAGGGATATAACTGAGATCTATGAAATCATGAGTGGTACAGAGAAAGTGAATAAGGAAATGTTATTTACCCCGTCACATAAAACACAAACTAGGAGTTGCTCAGTGAAATTAATAGGCAGCAAATTTAAAGCAAACAAAAATAAGTATTTCTTCACATGATGTGCAGTCAACCTTTGGAACTCATTGTCAGGAGATGTTGTGAAGGCCAAGACTATAAGATGGTTCAAAAAAATAAATAGATAAAGTCATGGAGGAGAGGTCCATCAATGGCTATTAGTCAGCATGGTCAGGGACATAACCCCACGCTCTGAGCATCTTTAGCCGCTAATTGTGAGATGCTGGGAGTGGATGAGAGGGGATGCATTTGTCAGTGATTTCCTGCTCTGTTCATTCCCTCTGAAGCACCTGGTATTGGCCACTGTCAGAGGACAGGATACTGAGCTAGATGGACCACTGGTCTGATCCAGTATGGCCATTCTTATCCACTAAGTGGCCCGTGTACATCCTGGTGACATGCATTAAAAGTTTCCTAGTACATGTTAACATGACGCTGACTATTCAAAACAGCCCTATATTAATGTATACTAGGGAACTTTCAGTGCTTGTCACCAGGATCTGCAGAGGCCAGTTGGTGTGCAACAGATTGGTGCGCTTTAGAATTCACATCCCACTGGTGCACAATGCCACACCATGTAGAGAAACCCTAGACACTTTTATAGTTTTTACTCAGTCTCTCTACAGAAAATCTTTCTTTTCCTTGCAAGTTCTTTTCAACTTTATTTCATGTTATCAGTATCAAAAAAGCACTCTCGTTGTTCAACAAAAATGCTTTTTAAACTTGTCCTGCTTATTGCTTATGGTTCTACTATCTTCACAAAAGTGCACAAGGAAGTTAGGAGCATAAATCTCCTAAATCTCACAGCTATTATTTTGTTCTTAGCTAACACACAACGGAATAATGCACAATGAGGTGCATTATTCAGCACCTCAACCATTTGATTATGCATTAATATTGTCCCTCTTCTTCATTTATTAAGGGACCTACTGTATTTTCCTCCCAATAAACATATAAAAGACTTTATTTCCCTACTTCTTTGTCCGTGTCACCCACACCTGGTCATTACTGCACTCTTTCCGCCTCTAGGGGTCAATAGACCATTTATGATGATCCTCGGGGTACCCAGAGTTTTGAGGCACCTCACTAATGTCTGCTATTAACTTGAAGAATCTTCTCTGTACCTGCAAGGGGTCAACTGCTGACACCACCAGCCACAGACAACACACGTAGGCTCCAGTGTCTCTCAGGCCTGCAAACGTTAGGCAGATTCCAACCCCTGAGAACTCCGAGTGGTCCCCTGTGGTGTCCAGCCCCTTAACCACTCACAAAATGACCAGACCCGCTGTTCCCAAAGGCACAGTACACCACGGCTTATTAGTTACACCTTAGAACTCAGCTCCATGTAGCACACAGCACTTAGTTTAAGGAAAAAGCACATATATATTTATTTAAGAAAGAAGAGTGATTCAATGGTAGCCAACAGAAATTCTGGAAACAAAGGGTTGCATATAAAAAAAAATCTTAATGCGCATTGTAAAGCCTAGACTAAGCTAATGAGGCATTGCTCACCCAAAGGCCTTCTCACTGCATTTTTTAATCCAGGTGGCTGCAATCCTCCATTGGAGACCAAGTCCACTGGCATCTTGTCCCCACAGGCGAAGGATGCCAGGGCATCTTTCTGCACCCCAGATATCTCAGACCAGTCCTTTGTTCTTTATCTGTAAAGCAGCCACTCCATTCCCAGTTTTTACCTCTTCCTCATAATTTCCCCCACACACCCTAATCTCTTCATTAGCATGTGGCTCAGTCAGGGCCAGCCCACAACATTTTGGCACCTGGGCGGGGAGCTCAAATGACGCCCCCAGACCTCCTTTCTTGGGCCAAAATTTTGAAAGGTCTCAGTTCTTCCTTCTTCCTGTTCTGCTCCTCTCATGGTACTGCTCTGCTACCTAACCCAACAAAGGAGAACTAACAATTTAAAATTCCTTGTTTAAAAATTGAAAATTAACTTTCAAATGCCTGAACAGCAAATGTAACTTTTCTTGTCTACGTAGTAAACACTGCCATTTTTATCTGTTTGAATAATCAAACTGGTGCTTTCCATGCCTTCTTGGTTGCAGAGATTTGAACTGCTTCCTGAAGGTCCACAGTCTGGGCCAGCTCATCTGTTGAGATGGTCACAAGGCCAACCAGTCTCTCCTGTGTCATTGTGGGGTGTAGATGTGTTTTTATTAACTTCAGCTTGGAAAAGCTGCATTCTCCACTGGCAACTGTTACAGAAAGTGTTAGAAGTATGCGCAGAGCAACAAAAGCATTTGCAAAGAGGATGGTCATCTTATTAGTGCACATATATTCCAGAACAGCCTTTGGAGTTGATCCTGCTGAAATGTATCTTGAAAGGGCTTTCAGTTCATCACTTAAATCACTCGCATCAATATTGCACATGTCATTATGTGTCAACACTGTGTCTAGTACCCTGCATTGCTGGTGTAGGTCTTCTTCAGGTATAGTGAGGAGTTTTGGAATATCATACAACATCCCAAATATATTGCTGTGTTCCTTGAGCTGCATGAAACGTTCTTCTACTGACTATATTGCACAATCTGGCATCTGGTTAAAGAATTCAGCTTTGAATTGTTGTTGACGTCTCTTATGGGATTACCCCATGTCTTGTAATCAAAATGTCTTCTTCTTCATTGACTCTTGTATTCTTGAACTGGTGGGAAAATAGCTTCAGTGTGAAGTTCCTCTTTAGAATGTTTTGAAATCCCTCATCTGACTGGTAAGACTGTAGGTATGATTTTGCTTTGTCTAGTTGTTCCATTGCTCCAGATATATCAAGGTGAACACCTTGGAGTCTCTTACTTACAACATTTATTTCAAACAGTATCTCATGCCACAACACTAAGCCACACAGAAATGTGAAGTTATGTAAGTTTCTGGTGATTACATTTCCCTCTGCCACTGTTCTCCCACGAACAGTTCCTATCATAGCATTATCCTTCATAATGGCAACTATGGCATCATCTATCTTCCCAATTTGGTGTTTGATAGGTTTTATCACCTTCACTCGACTTTCCCATCATGTAGCACTCAGTGGTTTCCATGTCAGAGAGGATGTTCCCAGATGTTGCTTCAAAATTTGTCATCGATGAGTTGATGCAGAGAAAAAGACATAGATGCTTTGAATTACATTAAAAAACTCAGCAGCCTCACTAGAAGCTGATGCTGCACCATTGACCACCAAGTTCAGTGAACGAGAACTGCAAGGGACAAAAAAAGATCAAGGGTTTAACTCTCAGATCCGTGTCTGCACTCATCTGTTTTTTCCTCTTATGTTGGCACCATTATCGTAGCCCTGACCTCTAATGTCAGCTATCGCAATTCCCATATCTTCCAGCATTTTAAGAAGCACATTTGTCATACCAGCTCCTGTAGTATCATCAATATCAATAAAATCTAGAAAATGTTCTCTGACAGTCACCATTACAGGGACATTTTCACTAGATTCGGTTGTTGTTACAAAATGCACCATTAAAGTCATTTTTTCCATATGGCTGATGTCAGGTGTCTTGCTGACTTCAGATCTGCCACAATCTTCTGTTTAACTTTTGTTGCCAGTAATTATATGATCTCATTTTTAATTGTTTTTTCAAGGTAGTGGTGTGTGTACATTTCTTGGGTGGTGAATCGTCTTAAATGCTCCTGGAGTAGAGCATCAAACTGAGCCATCAGCTCCACAATTTTAAGGAACTTTCCATTGTTTGGCACATACAGCTGATCTGAAGTGCCACACAGTCTAGGTTTTGGGTAGCAAGCATTCTCACAATTGTAATGAGCCCTTTTCAGAACATTTTGCCAGAAAAGAGACTCTGATGCAATCTTCTCTCGATGATGATCATCTATGGTGGCCTTTAACTTTAGTCTCATTTCAAGTTCTTTCCACCTGTGGAATGCTCTCTGGTGATTTCCTGCCTTCTCATGGTATGCCAGATATCTAGCCAGATTTTTCCAGTCCTTTGTTTCTGTAGAACCCAATGTGTCTGGAACATCAGACTGGAAGAATTTGCAACAAAAACAGTATGCAGCATTCTGGGTTTTTGAGTACATAAGCCATGGCCTCTCTACTTTGTCACCATTGGGGCTTTCATGGCAGTAATGTGTTAGATGGAAACTTCTATTTTCATTGTCTTTGTGGAACATGAAATCTTTCACTTGCTATGGCCCGTACAGTACAAGGAAGTCCCTCAGGCTTCTGCTCAAGTGGGTCCACAGTCCTGGATCATCTAGACTTAAGGAATTAAACTCAGCAGCAGGTGCTTTTTGCACCTCCACCACACTCTTCTCTGATCTACACTTTTCTTCAGAAATGTGCATAGTTACATCCATTTAAGATGGAGATATGGATGCTGCAGTAGCTGCCAGGTTACCTGCACTCTGACTACATAGAAGATCAGGCATCTCCTCACCACTCACATCCTCACTGGGGCCAGAAGGCTCACCGTGAACATTTGTGTCTATGTATCTCAGGAGAGCTCCTTCCTGCTTATATAGAAAAGCTTCCTTTGCTTGCTTTCTTTTTCTGAATGTTGCCCCAGAGGGAGGTTTTCTTCTTTTACTCATGACTGCTGCTCTGTTAGGCTTGACAAAGCCCTGGCTTGGATGATTTAGATAGCTTTGAGCAGGGGTTTGGACTAGATGACCTCCTGAGGTCCCTTCCAACCCTAATATTATATGATTCTATGATTCTGTGCCAGCTATAGTGACTCTCAACAATCAGTTGAAGTGGACAAATAAGCAGGGTGGTAGCAGGGCCTGAGGGAGGGAACATATCAGCGTCTTAAGGGCCTAACTGGCTCCTACTACTTGAGTTGACTGTCTGTTCTCCTCAAATGGGTTCAGGGAAGCAGCAGGAAACAGGAAGCTCCCTGAGCAGCTGGTGTTAATGTGTCCAGGCTTCTGGGGGTGGTAGAGAAGTACATAAGAGGATCCTCCTCCTCTTTCTTCCTGCAGCTCCTGTTGCTTTCTGTTATTCCCTCTCTTCTTTTCTCCTGCCTGCCTGTTATTTCTCTTGTGCCCTCTGTCCTCCAGCACAGCACCCCATCATCTCGGTGCATCTAGAGCAGAGAGAATACATACCAGCAGGAGACACAATTTTCTACTCTCCGGATCCTAGTGCCCTCACACACACTCTGGCATCTGAGACAGTTGCCTCAGTTCACCTCATAGTAAGGCCAGCCCTGGGCTCATTATGGTAATAGCCTTCTATTGTAAGACACACAATACATACGATGGTCAGCTAGGAAGATAAGCATCTCTCACCTCCTGTCTGGTATCATTGAATAGAATATCAAGGTTGGAAGGGACCAGGAGGTCATCTAATCCAATTCCCTGCTCAAAGCAGGACCAATCCCCAGCTAAATCATGCCAGCCAGGGCTTTGTCTAATGGGAGTCATCCCAGACCCGCAGCACTATGCAGTCCCACCAGTCTGTGCTTGTTTCCCGGGCCCAGAATCGGCGTTCCATAGCATGAGCCTGCCCCATTGCCACCAAAATGTTCACATTGCCGGGTCGTACTTTCAGAGAAGTCTGTGTCCATGTCCTCATCACTGTCATCATGATCGTGACAGCGCTGCGGTCGCCTGCTCGCCTTCTTTTGCATGTTCAGCATAAACTCCACAACAATGCGCGAGGTGTTTACAATGGCCATAACTGCAGCGGTGATCTGAGTGGGCTCCATGCTTGAACTGCTATGGCGTCACTGTGGGCAATCCATGGAAAAGGGCGCAAAATGAATGTCTGCCGATGCTTTCACGGCAGGAGGGGCACTGCAGTGGGTGAAGGAACTGTGGGATAGCTACCCACAGTGCACCACTTGGTATGTTGATGCTTGCCACAGTACTGTGGATGAACGCTGCCGACTTAATGTGCGTACTGGGGACTTTATATAATCTGTTTCCAAAAATTGACTTCAAGATAATCGGCTTAATTTTGTAATGTAAACATACCCTAGATAACCCATTCCAGTGCTTTACCACCCTCCTAGTGAATTAGTTTTTCTTAATATCCAGCCTAAACCTCTCCCACTGCAACCTGAGACCATTACTCCTTGTTCTGTCATCTGGTACCACTGAAAACAGTCTAGATCCATCCTCTTTAGAACCCCCTTTCAGGTAGCTGAAAGCAGCTATCAAATCCCCCCTCATTCGTCTCTTCTGCAGACTAAACAAATCCAGTTCCCTCAGCCTCTCCTCATAAGTCATGTGCCCCAGTCCTCTAATCATTTTTGTTGCCCTCCTCTGGACTTTTTCCGATTTTTCCACATCCTTCTTGTAGTGTGGGCCCCAAAACTGGAGACAGTACTCCAGATCCAGCCCCACCAATGCCGATAAGAGGGGAATGATCACGTCCCTCGATATGCTGGAAATGCCCCCACTTATACCGCCCAAAATGCCGTTAGCTTTCTTGGCAACAAGGGAACACTGTTGACTTATATCCAGCTTCTCATCCACTGTAACCCCTAGGTCCTTTTCTGCAGAACTGCTGCCTAGCCATTCAGTCCCTAGTCTGAAGCAGTGCATCGGATTCATCTGTCCTAAGTGCAGGACTCTGCATTTGTCCTTGCTGAACGTCATCAGATTTTTTTTTGGCCCAATTCTAATTTGTCCAGGTTCCTCTGTATCCTATCCCTACCCTCCAGAGTATTTATCACTCCTCCCAGTTTAGTGTCATCTGCAAACTTGCTGAGGGTGCAGTCCATGACATCCTACAGATCATTAATGAAGATATTTAACAAAATCGGCCCCAGGACCGATCCTTGGGGTACTCCACTTGATACTGGCTGCCAACTAGACATGGAGCCATTGATCGTTACCCGTTGAGCTCACGATCTAGCCAGTTTTCTATCCACCTCATAGTCCATTCATCCAGCCCATACTTCTTTAACTTGCTGGCAAGAATACTGTGGAATACCATATCAAAAGCTTTGCTAAAGTCAAGCTATATCACATCCACTGCTTTCCCCTCATCCACAGATCCAATTATCTCATCACAGAAGGCAATTAGGTTAGTCAGGCAGGTAGAAACTGTCACAAGGTGTTCTACCTTTGGGTGATCTGCCTTTAACTACAAAGGCCTTAAGAATACAGTTTCTAATATATACCTGTCTCCTTCCATATTACCCACACATATACTTTGCAAAGGTTCGGAGGACTAGTGTGACACAGATTTTCATCAGAACCTTCACTTGACACACTTTGATGAATTCGAATGAAAATACCAGCCCCATGGGATCCCTGTAACACTCACACCCCCACCCCCCTGCCATGACATCTGCCAGTTGGCGGCAAGAGGTCTGTGGGTTACACCATACATCTGTGTTAATAAACCTGCTTCAGCCTTTAGCTGAGGCCACAGAGACTTCCAGTTTTAGATCCAGAAGTTCCATCAATAATCCTCACTACCAACAATTCCCTAAAGGATTACACCTGCTTTTCATCCCTGCTTTGCCCTTGTATTTGTTCTGCAGCCTTAACAAGCTTGTTTACACATTGCTAATGCACGTGCACATTTTCCACAGTGCTCACAGCCCAGCAGAGACACAGCAGTGACTTACACAACCATAGGTCATTGCAGAGCACAGACAGCAGATCATTCTCCAGCTGGAGAAACAGAAGATGACTTACATCCTTATGGCATTGGTGAGTACATCTGGCAAGTATGAACCCCGCTGGCCCATCCTTCGGGGCGGGACACAAGTCACAGAGTTTGGAGCAGGAGATAAATCTTGCCCTGAGCTTCCCCAAAGTTCAGAGGAGTTCAGATTTCCTATTCTGGTCTGGTCCCATTCTAGAGATGATGTCCTAGTGCAGGGGTTGGCAACCTTTCAGAAGTGGCGTGCCGAGTCTTCATTTATTCACTGAAATTTAAGGTTTCGCATGTTGGTAATACATTTAATGTTTTTAGAAGGTCTCTTTCTATAAGTCTATAATATAGAACCAAACTATTGTTGTATGTAAAGTAAATAACATTTTTAAAATGTTCAAGAAGCTTCATTTAAAATTAAATTAAAATGCAGAGCCCCCTCAGATTGGTGGCCAGTGTGAGTGCCACTGAAAATCAGCTCACGTGCTGCCTTTGGCACCCATGCCATAGGTTGCCTACTCCTGTTCTAGTGTATAGGTTCTTATCCCAGTCTCCCCACAGTAGTATGAGTGCCTTCCAGTACCACAATAAGCGAGATGACTAATGTCTGTCACGGGTGGTTTATCCTCTCTCTCATCGGTTGGGAAAATGCATTTTCTGTTCCACAAAACATTCTGAGATTTCCAGAGAATTTCATCCAGAATCAGGACAAGCAACCTAAAATTTGTGAATTTTGTGTATGAAACAAAATTTTAAGAAAAGTAATTTTGGGTCAACTGAAACATTTCATTTTAATCAAATCAAACCATTTCCTTTTGATTTGGACCCTTTTGGAAGAAAAACACTTTAATACAAAATAAAGGACATTTCCAAACAAAAAGTGATTTTGAAATGGAAAAAAAATATTTCTAAAGACATTGAAATGGGATTTTCCCCCTCATTTTTTCATATTTTTCTAATTTTTTAAACAAAGCTTCATCAAAATTACAATATGTGGAGTTAATCAGGAATAGCTATTCTGGAAAAACTCCCCCCATAAATAAGCTGTAAGAAGAGAATCATGTAAATATTTTTGCAGTAATGCATCTACCAAGAATGGAACCATTCCCCCTGCAAGACTTTATTAGTCAAATGAATATTCCCACTGTAGTCAGTAGGGCTGCCTGTAAAAATAGGATTATAACACCATCTGCAGCCAGGTAGAACTAGTGCTGAGAGAAGAAAATCTGGGGGGAAATATTGTTAAATTCATAACCAAAACTGATTTGTTGTTGTTTTTTTTCTTGCTGAATGTATGAGTTGAATAAATGGTTCATGTATTTGTGATATCATGTCAATTCAAAAGAAAATATCAAAAATCATTTAGGGGTGTTTGTTTGTGGGTAGGTTTAACTGAAGCTATTTGCAAAAAAAAAAATTTAAAATCTTTTATTTGCTAATTTTTCCCAGCTGTAAATAAGATACGAAAACATGCTCACACCAAGTGCCCCTCAAAACCTGAGGTTTAGAAGCAGATTAATTTTGCTCCAAGAACTTATCCCATGCATTTATTAATGTCTGTTTGTCTGTCTTGTATTTTGAAATATGTGTATGAACTTCCATTCAGAATCAGAATCTCTGGTTCTAACTTGTAGACTCCTCAACTGCAAGGCCAGAAGGGACCATTGTGATCATCTAGTCTGGCCTCCTGTACAACACAGGCCAGAGAACTACTCCCAATAATTCCTAGAGCAGAGCTTTTAAAAAATCATTCAGTCTTGGCCCCTCCAGTCTGTTGTTACCATGAGTCTGCAATAAACAAAGGTTTAAACTAATGCAACACCCAAACTCCGGTCATCAGCGGGCAGGATCAAACCTGGGACCTCAGAGCTTACTGCATGAACTAAAAGCCATGACCCTGTTAATTAAGGCTTCAGAGCAAACTCATTAATCTTTTGCTAAGTGGTCTCAGTACCACTAAATGGGCCAAAACACCACACCCAGGAGCTATGTGAGATACATTAACAGCCCATATTCCCTCTGGAATTCAGGTTGGGCAGTTGAGTCGCTGTGAATATTCATTTTTATGATGTTTCTCTCTCACACTCTTTGCAGGTTTTGGTCTCTAATGTGGCTTCTCGGAGAACATTGGCTCAGGGCTCAGCTCTTGCAAACTCTTTGGATTTGTTTTCCTTTTTGTCCAGCAGATTTTTTTTCCCTTTTGGGAACAAATTCCAACCCTGAGTGACTGATCTGCTTCAGGAGCACAGTCGCTTAGTTCCCCAAAGAACAGAAATCTGCTCCCTAGCATCCAGTAATTCATATTAGCCAACCAATAGCTATGCCCTTTGTGGAGCAAATAGCACATGAAAAACACTGAATTTATGGTAGATGGGACATTCTATGTTTCATATTTAGTGCTACATCAAATTATATAATGTAGAGTGTCCTGGACTGGGAGCAAGGCTCTAATCCTGGCTGGGTGACCTTGGACAAGTCACAGCCCCACTCCATGACTCACTTTCCCCATCTGTAAGTTGTGGAGAACAACACCGACCTCCTTTGTAAAGCACTTGGAGAGGGAAAGCACAAGATACAAGCCAACTATTTTTACTCCTGATGGCCATATGCTGCAGGCCTCACTACTAACGAGTCGTATCCTACTCCAAGAGTGGTTGCCTTGAAATCAATGGGACTTCTTGAAATAAGATGGTATGAAATGTGACATTCACTCCACTGCCGCTTAAGGCCTATCTATTACTAAAACAGGGTGTAAGAAGCACATAAGCAGGGCATAAGTGTTGTGCAAAGGCATGAATTTCATTTGAGGTAAATGAAGGCAGAAGTATCAAGCCTCTAGTCCAGTGGTCTTCAAACTGGGGTGTGCGCACTCCCAGGAGTGCGCAAGCACACCCCAGGGGGTGCGCGAGACCTCAGCACCACCACCGAGCCCACCCGGGAGACCGCCGAACACCTGGGCAGGCTATTTTGGTCCTGCCGAAATGCTGCTGTGGAAAACGGAAGCTTCCACTTTCTGCGGCGGCATTTCAGCGGACATACCCCCCGAGGGCCTCTAGACTTTTCCCTCTGTGGAGAGGGGCTGCGGGGGAAAAAGTTTGAAGACCCTGCTCTAGTCTCTCTTTCCAATACACAGTAGCTTGCAAACATGTGATTTCATTTCCCTTCATATGCATTTCAGCATTGATGATCTGGCCACTTTCCTTCTTTCAAGGAAGCTGCTCTCCTTGGGATAATATACATGTGATGCTACACGTTACAAACTGCCCTGCACTGTTTGGTGCTGGAGAAATGTTTCCATGAGTTACACTGCAAACATTTTGCCTCTTCTTTTTCCCTTTCCATATTCCCAGTTATGGCTATTTATTTATGAGGCAGTTTTGCTGTCCAGCGTGTATGTGAGCCACCCCAGACTACCGCAGGCACAGGAGACGAAGGTTATTACAAGGTGTGACGGTGCTGTTCCTGGAGGGACCCAACTGAGAGTGCCAAGTCAGTACAAATTGCTTCAAACAGGGCAGCTACAGCCCAAAGCTGGGTTTTTATCACCTCTAAGGCAAACCAAACCAGCCAAACAGAAAATATTTTGGTTTTACCCTGCTGGCTAATACCACAAATCACACAAGCAATTCCCTTAAACACACCAGTCTTCCAGAGTCACCAACACCAGCCACTCGTCATGGGGATAAATGGTTATGAAAACTAATACCCCAATAAAAGAAAATGGTTCTCCCAATTCCAAAGAATCAAGCCCCAGACCCACGTTAATATACAAATTAGATCTTACCCACAAATCACGCTGTTGCCAGTCCTTTAGAGTCTAAAATCTAAAGGTTTATTCATAAAAAGAAAAAGATATAGGTGAGAGTTAGAAATGGTTAAAAGAAATCAATTACATGCAGTAATGGCAAAGTTCTTGGTTCAGGCTTGTTGCAGTGATAGCATAAACTGCAGGTTCAAATCAAAGTCTCTGGAATACATCCACAGTTGGGACTGGTCATCAGTCCTTTGTGTAGCGCTTCTGTTTGTAGCAAAATCCTTCCAGAGGTATGAAGCAAGAATGAAGACTGAAGACCAGATGGAGATCAGACATTAGCCTTTTATAGTCTTTCCAGGTGCAGGAATCCTCTTTGTTCTTTGCTGTGGAACATTACAGCAAAATGGAGTTTGGAGTCACATGGGCAAGTCCCTGCCCCCTTGCTAAGACACAGGATGTGTCTGCCTTCGCTTAATTGGTCAATTGTGTAGCTGATGGTTCTTAATGGGCCATCAAGCAGGCTATTGAGAGCTAAAACCAAGTTGTCTGGAATGCTACCCAGCAGCATAACATAAGTTTGAGATACAGACAGTAGAACCAAAATTCATAACTTCACATACAAAAATGATACACACATACCAATAGCATAATCATAATCAGCAAACCGTAACCTTATATGACCCCCTTTACACAAGATTTGGGGCCACTACAGGATCTTGATTACAATAATGATCTATATGATCCCAGATTAATTCAGTAATGTGACACAAGGTCTTTTAACGTACAACTCATTTTAAGGGGTTCTTTGGATTGAATCTTTCTAGCATAGAGATATTGACAGAGCTGTGAATTCTGGAATTTCACAAATGTACATTGTTGAGTTGAATTTAATGTTGTCCTTCAAATAAATGTTATTTTAGCCCTCAATCTAGAGCCTACTTTTGTCTTGTGTCTAGTGTGTAGCCACAAAGGAAACACAGCAATCCTGCTGGCTGGATCATGCTATTTATCATTAATATTTGTTATTTATTGTCAGGAATATCTTTGCAGCAAAAACACTTGTTTGGGACCCAGAAGATTTGGGTTCAGCTCTCAGCTCTGACACAGACATCCTATGTGTCCTTGGGCCAGTCACGTAGGGTGGATTTTCACAAGTTTTCAGGCACCTATAGCTGCAGATGGGCACCCAGTGGGATTCACAAAAGCTTCTAGATGCCTAATCTCAGTAGACTCCAGTGGGAGTTAGACTCACTTTTCAAGCTCCCACTACTAGACTCCCATCTGCATCTCTAGGAGCCTAAATACCTGTGAAACTCTGGCCCCAGCTGTTACCCCCCTGGCCTGAGGCGCTGGGCATGGGGAAGGGGCTGGGAGTGGGTAGATTGGATGGATTTTGCTGTCCAAGAAAGAGATCAAGATGGGTGTGCTACAACTTGAGAAAATTCCGACCCCATAAGAGAAGCTGTGAATGGCTAATTGCACCGAGGGCACACAATGGAAGGTCAGCCGCCTAGCAGAGGTTATTCCTGGCTCTCCCGTGTAATCCTCCCCATTATTGCCCAGCAGGAGGCAGCGATGCCAGGTGCTCCTTATCACTGCCCTGACCTTAGGGCCTTATCTTCCCTCCACAGGGGTTCAAAGTCCATCAACAGCTTCTCTGGGGTTTGATGCTTCAACTCAATTCATTATTCAGATGCCTCTGGAGATGGGGAGTAGAGAGAATCCCTAGTGAGCAGAGAGCTGCTGTGTATGGAAAATAACCCAGTAATCAGGGAAATGGAGGGCCAAAAGGTGGAATACCCTGAGCAATGACAAGTTTAAGATGAGCAGCTGTGTTAGTTTGTATCCATAAATAAAATGAAGAATACTTGTGGCACCTTAGAGACTAACCAGTTTATTTCAGCATAAGCTTTCATGGGCTATAGCCCATTTCATCGGATGCATAGAATGAAACACTCAGAAGTAAGATGCATTTATATACACAGAAAGCAAAAAAAGTTGTAAATTACCATACCAATTTTAAGAGGCTGTTTAATTTGGATGGACCATTATCAGAGGAGAAAAAAAACCTTTTGTAGTGAAATGAGTAATGAGCTTCCCTGTGTGGGGGTTGGGATAACAGGGATTGGAGAGCAGGGCTGCTGGCAATTGGAATGAGATGCATGGTAATAGCCGATAGGTTTGTCAATTTCTTTTGCTGGCTAATAGTTATGAAGTTAGCAGTCCTGGATCAAAATTTTCCATTTACACTTTTATTTGTCAGAAAACTGGATTTTCAACTAAACAAAAAGTTTTACAAAATAAGTGTCTGCTTTCTTCCAGCATGTTCATTTCTTTGCTGGAAAACTGAGAGCATGAAAAATGAACATTTTCAGCCAAAAGAAAAATATTATGGGGTGGTGGGGTTTTTTTTGTTTTTTGTTTTTGCTCGTCTGTAGTTTTTGGCCTTATTTTTTTGGCTTTCAGTTCCAAAAGACAGAAATATTTTGGTTTGGGGGATTTTTTTTTTTGGTTTCTTTAAATAAAAAGCTAACATTTTACAAGGGGGAGGGAAAAAATTCTGACCTACTTTACCAAGAGGCAAAAAGGGATTGGACATTTTATGGATAACAAGAAGATCCAGAGTTTATAATAGTTACTGCTATACCACTACAAAAGGTTTTGTTTCTCCTGATGATATTAGCCCATCTAAATTAAATAGCCTCTTAGAACTGGTATGACAACTCCACCTTTTCATGTTTTCTATACACCTTACTACTGTGTGTTCCAGTCTATGCATATGATGAAGTGGGCTATAGCCTATGAAAGCTTATGTTGAAATAAATGCGTTAGTCTCTAAGGTGCACAAGTTCTCCTGTTCTTCTTGCTGAGTCCAAAAATATAGAAGAGATGTTACAGCACATGCTTCAGGGTTTAAATCAACCTCTGACTACCTGGGTTCAGTATGGAACTTTCAGGGTTCACCCATCACTGTATATTGCAGGGGTCTTACACTTTCAGCTGAAGTATTTGTTTTTGGCCACAGAGACAAG
Source organism: Dermatemys mawii (assembly GCA_007922305.1). NCBI lineage: Eukaryota > Metazoa > Chordata > Testudines > Dermatemydidae > Dermatemys > Dermatemys mawii. The sequence continues at coordinate 2,484,749 of ML677425.1, read as the reverse complement.
CTACTAGCCAGACCTCAGTTCCGATCCAGTCTCCCTCTTTCCAGTGTGTTTGTCTAGACTATAGCTTATGGTCCTGTGGTAACTCAAGTTGACTCATTACCAATTAATTCATATTAACTACAACAGTTAGAAGTCTAGTCCAGACACTCCACACGCATTTGCAACCACAGATTCTCCATGTGTCTGAAGAACCCATTTGTGGGGTGGCTAGATGAACATTTGCAAAGATGTTTTAGCAAACTCCAGTTCACTGGCAATCGAGAGTTGCAACAGACCCCAGAACTCTAGCCTGGACAGAGTGAAAGAGGGTAGTGCAGTCCCATGGTGTAACGGTTAGTACTCCTGCTCATCTCAGGCCAGGTCTGCATGAGGAAATTAGGCTGGTATGACTATGTCACTCAGGGTAAAAAATCCACATCCTTGAGTGATGCAGTTAAACCAACCTAATGCCCAGGGTAGCTAGCACTAAAGTCAACAGGAGATGGATTAACTATAGCTATGGGAGAAGCCCTGCCATGGACTTAATGGCCTCTTTGCTGAAGCACTACAGTGATGCACCAGCTGGGTTTTAAGCATAGACCTGCCCTAAGTGGGATCTGTATGTTTCACAGCTGGGGGGCAGAGAGAGAGAGGGGAGAGGCTGCTGGTGCTGTGCAGCATCCCTGCCTGTGGGGCCTGCTCTTGGCCAGACTTCAGTCCAGGATGGATCTGCTCTGGGAACCAGGAGGAAGTTTGCGGTTGGGCAGATGAGATCTCTGAAATTAGGCCTCTGCTGCCCATGTGCCGGCTGGCCAGGCAGTACTGCGGGGGGACAAAGCTAGGGTCTGTGTTTGAGTTTCACACACTGAGGATCATCTCCACCCTGTACCCAGCCCCCTCCTGGCCAGCCCAGGCCTGTGGGGAGTGCGGGGTCCATGGCTTGGCAGAACTCCATTGTTCTGGAAGGGAGCTGACCTCCTGATGAGGAAGGAAGGAATCAGCATTGCACAAATTCACCCAGCAGGTTTATTGCAACAATGGGAATAAACACACTGACATCTGCCCTGGTGTCTGTAAAACTCCAGACAATGGAAAGGAGCAGGGATGGGGGAAGCTAAGAGAAATACACAGAGAGAGCGCTGAGATGTCGGAGAGTGGATAAGAGCAGGGAGGGGTCTGAAGCGAGCCAAAAGACATTCCCTAAATCTTTGCAAAGTTCTAACGCTGCTCAGCTATTAGTCCATACAGAAGCCACTGGCCCCTTCAGCTCCCACCATTTCAGAGTCAATGTAGACCAGAGGTGTAGTTTGTTCCATGTGTTTTAGAAGCCAGAACATTATCTGGGCCTGCCACAGTCTTTTCCTACAACAGCATATGTTGTAGTCTCCTTTTCCTGCACCCGAGGAATCTTCAAAACAAAAGTAAAATCCTATTATTAATGTGACAACCCCCAAACCCTAACAGGTAGAAACGGACACCGCAGCAGAATAGCCCTTTGAAGGGAGCTTCGGGGAAAGCAGCTGGTCAGACTATGGAGAAACAATTTGGCAAAAAAATGTGGATTTGTTTGCAATTCACTGGTTCCAGCTCGAGCCGGTTTTTCTTTTTGCACAATATGCTATTTTTTAAAAATCAGAATTTGCAACAAATGTTTTCAAAATATTATAATTGTTTTTGTTTACTGAAAACCCAGTTCTCTGTAAACAAATAATTTTAGTGACCACTTTGATATAAATGTGCACACGATTTTTCCATACGGAATAGAAATTTTCAAAAGAATCCTACAATTTTAATGGAAATGTTCATTTCAGGAAAAAAAGCTCATTTTTCTACAAAAAATGATTTTGTTTCAAAAATTTCAATCAGCTCGAGTACAGAGGCAGTAGCAGGTAGAGCTAGAAAACTGGACAGAAGGAGAGAGAAACCTTGTCCTGTTCATGGGTAGTTAAAAGCAATAATTGCAGTGGCAGAAGTTCTGGGAGGGACGCAGGAATTGTTGGGTGAGACTCTGCAGGAGCGCAGACCAGACCATCACATTGGTCCCTTCTGCATTACAATCTCTGAGGTTGCTCCCAACGCCCAGCAGGGCAGAGAGTGGGATCAGGGATGCTAATCCCAGCTCACCCCCCTCAGTGCTGGGCTCAGACCTGCTGCTCTCCAGCATTGGACAGTGTCTCATGGCACAAATTTCTACTGGGATGCCCCATATCTTGAGCCCAAAATTCACAATCAGGATTCAACCAATACCACAACTCACCCTGATTGTGCCAAACTGGCCGATGACGGCATCTGGGAAGAGAGTTAGCAGAGAGCAGGGAGGTAAGTGCTGCTCCCAGGGAGAGTCCCCCACAACCCCTTCCTCAGGCACCCAGCACCCACTGGGAACACCCACCCAGCCCTACACAGCCGGTGCCACATAAGGGCCAAGGCCAGAGGGGAGGAGAGAGGCTATCCTGGCTGGGGACGACTTGCTCTGTGTCTCTCCAGCACCTCCAGGGCCTAGGGGAGAGGGAGGGGCCATTCCCACCTCAGCAAAGGGGTCTGGCAGCTGCTGTGATTCTCATATGGGCCCAGCTGCCTCAGGCGCCTGTGTTCAACTCAGTCAGCACCATGCTGTGCTTTGTGTGTATCTCAGCTCATGCCCCACCTCACAGCAGCCTGCTGAGAACTAACACAAGGAGGGGGCAGAGGACATGCAGGGCCAACTCTGCCCCCATATGAGCCATCACCTCCTGCCCCTCACCCTTCTCAAGCAGCCGGGTCCCCCTGGGGACATCAGTGAATCTAAGGTCTAGTTCTCCACCTACTTACACAGCCCCTAGTGCCACCCATGCTCTTGGAGTTATACTCCCAACCCCTCCAGGTGCAGTCAAACTGTCTTATACAAGAGGTCAGACTTGACGATCAAAATGGTCCCTTCAAAACTTGGAGTCTATGAAAAAGCTCATTAAGATGTTTGCCACCATAACTCCAACTGGGGGGCTATTCCCTCACCCCTCTGACAATTAGAAACCTGCTTTTCCAGCCTCAATTTAATCCTGGCTAATTTATTGCCATTAATTCTTGTGCCAACATTGTCCTTTAGCTGAAATAGACCTTCTCCCTCCCAGGCGTTTATCCCTCAATGTATTTTTAAAGAGTTATCAGATCCCATCTCAACCTTTGTTCTGCCATGCTACAGAATCAAAGCTCTGCCAGTTCATTCTCATAGGATGGGCCTTCCACTCCCTGAAGCTCTTCTCTGCACCTGTTCCTTTTTGAATTCATCTTGCTTGAACATGGGTGACCAGAATGGTGCACAGTATTCCAGAGAAGGTCATACCAGTGTCCTGTACTATGGCATTTATACTCCCTGTCACTGCTGGAAATATCTTGCCAGGGATCATCTTTGACTTTTTCACAGCCGCAGCACATTGGTAGCTCATAGTCATCCAGTGATCGACCAAAACTTTTGGTTATTTCTTCTCCTCTGTCACTTTCTACCAATAAGCCTCATCTTGTAGTAGAAATTCTTGTTATTAGACCCTAAGTGCCTCACCTGACATTTTGTACTCTTGAATTTCATCCTGTTCTGTTACTCCAGTCCTCTACATCATCCAATTCTTTCTATATCATATTCCAATCTACCTTTGCACTAATGATGCCTCCCATCATTGTGTCATCAGCAAATTTCATTTGCACCCTCCTACTTTTTGTGCCAAGTCATCTATAAATATATTAAATAATTGAGGTTGGATTTTAAAAAAACACTTGAAAATCAAAATATTTCAATTCTGAAATCCTGTCACTGTCTCTTTTGGGAGTTATAGTTTGGAATCCTCATGCTTCTATTCTCTTCTATTGTGGGGGCTCCCCATTTGGATTTAATCCCCCATAATGGACTGTGATCATGGTAGTACCAGGATGCACCTAGAAGGGAATCCATGGTGCATCATGGGAGATGCAGGCCAACTACAGAACCAGTGCATAGAGGAGAATGGAAGCATGAAGTATAATTCCCATGATGCACCACGCTGGGGCCAAAATAGTTCTAATTTTTATTTTTCCCCAAAAATGCAAATTTTCATCATAAAATTTCCCATAAAAAAACAAACAAACCCTGACCAGCTCAATTCTGAAATACCAGGATGGGACTGAAGCGCTTCCATTGTTTCAATTTTTAGCTAGATCAAATTCAACCCAGATGCCACCAATGGGGAATAAATGTTAGAGATTCAGGTGCCATCTGACAGTTCTTACAGCTGCAGCCCCAGACAAATAACATGAATCACCAGCAGGTGGCAAGGAATGGCCAGGACTGACACTGACAAAAGGAAATCAGTAACTCTTAGACTTCACAGCCGCTGGTCCCTAGAACTCACTGAACTCTCCTCATCTGGTTCAAAAGATACTTCTTGTGCTGCAAGCTGCTGACAAGGCAATGTGGTTGTGGAGCACGTGCGCCCCCATTGTTAACTAGCACACTGACCGCCCAGCTGGTGATGATCCCTACCCCATGCATGGGGGAGGGCACTGGGCCTTACCCATCCAGAACTGAAAAGGGAAAAAGACAGGCTCTTACACTGGATCAGATCATCTGTGCCCATGTTCTCATTGCTTCTGCTTAGACCTTGTTCCCTATGGAAAACAAGAGTGAAACACATCAGTGCAGCTAGGAATTTCTCTGTGTTTATGCCACACATTTTTCAGGCAGTGAGGTGTGCAAATGGATCACTCTCCCTGGGCAGCTGTTTCTCAGACTGGATTATGGCACCACAACTGGCATTGACATAAGAACAGCCATACTCAGTCAGACCAACAGTCCATTTAGCCCTGTATGCTGTCTTCTGGCAGCAGCCATTGCCAGGTGCTTCAGAGGGAATGAACAAAACAGGTTAATTATCCAGTGATCCGTTCCCTGCAGTCCAGTCCCACCATATGGCAGTCAGAGGCTTAGCCATCCTGGCTAATTATGGACAAATTGGAGAGAGTCCAGAGAAGAGCAACCAAAATGATTAAAGGTCTAGAAAACATGACCTGTGAGGGAAGATTAAAAGAGCTGGGTTTGTTTAATCTGGAGAAGAGAAGACTGAGAGGGGACATGTTAACCATTTTCAAATACCTAAAAGGTTGTTACAAGGAGGAAGGAGAAAAAATATTCTCCTTAGCTTCTGATGATAGGGCAAGAAGCAATGGGCTTAAATTACAGCAAGGGAAGTTTAGGTTAGACATTAGGAATTACTTCCTGTCAGAGTGGTTAATCACTGGAATAACTTGCCTAGGGGGGTTGTGGAATCTCCATCACTGGAGATTTAAAAAAGCAGGTTAGATGAACATCTGTCAGGGATGGTCTAAGTCAGGGATCGGCAACCTTGGCACACAACACCACAGGGTAAGCACCCTTAGCAGGCCCCGCCAGTTTGTTTACTTGCTGGTTCGCCGATCACGGTTCCCACTGGCTGCAATTCACTGTCTTAGTCCAATTGGGGTTGCGGGAAGCGGTGTGGTGCTGGTTGCCATTTCCACAGCCCCCCCTGGACCGGGACGGAGAACCGCAGTCAGTGGGAGCCACGATTGGCGAACCGGCAAGTAAACAAACTGGCAGGGCCCTCGAAGGGTGCTTACCCTTGCCAATGTTGCCGATCCCTGGTCTAAATGATACTGGTCCTTCCATGAGTGCGGGAGACTGGACTTGATGACCTCTCAAGGTCCCTATCAGTCCTAAGATTCTATGGACCTGTCCTCTGTGACCTTTGCTAATTCTGTTTTGAACCCAGTAACACTTGACACCAAGGGAAAAGCAGGGCATCCCAATTCAGCATTGGAATCATAGAAACGCAGAGCTGGGAGGGACCTCAAGAGATCATCTAGCCCATCCCTCCCACACTGAAGCAGCATTAAGTATCCCTAGACCCTCCCTGACAGGTGTTTGTCTAACCTGTTAGAGTTGGAAAACTTTTCCTAATATCTAATTTTTATTACTACAGATTAAACTAATTATTTTTTTCCCTGCCCTTGATGGACATAAAGAGCAATTATCACCATTCTCTTTAAAGCATGCCCAGTTTTTAACCTTTCCTCATAGTCAGATTTTCTAAATATTTCTTTTTCCATTGTTGTTGCTCTCCTCTGCACTCTATCCAGTTTGTCCACATCTTTCCTCATGTGTATTGCCCAAAATTGGACACATCAACTGAAATCAGACCAGTGTTGGGTAGAGCAGGACAGTTACCCCTCCCCCGCATGTCTTATATATGACTCTTGCTGCTAATATACCTTAGCATGATATTAACCTTTTTCACAACTACATCACATTGTTGACTAATATTCAATTTATGATTCACTATAACTCCTAGATCTGTTTCTGCAGTGCTACCACCAGTTCGTCCCCATTGTATAGCTGAGCATTTGATTGTAGCCATTATTGAATTTCATCTTGTTGATTTCAGACCATTTCTCCCTTTTATCAAGGTCATTTTGAATTCTCATCCTGTCTCCAAGGCCCTTGCAACCCATCCCAGCTTAGTGTCATCCCTAAAATGTATAAGCATACTCTCCACTCCACCATTCAAGTCATTAATGATGATATAGAATACTATTGGACACAGGACAGACCCATGTGAGGATGCTACTAAAAATACCTTCCCTGCTTGACAGTGAACAATTGACTAAGGTTTCTAAACCAGCTGGGCATATATTTTATAGTAATTACATCTAAACCACATTTCCCTAGTTTATATAGGAGAATGTCATGTGGGACTGTGTTAAAAGATTTACCAAACTCAAGCTATTTCTTGTCTACTATTTCCTCATCCATTAGGCTAGAAACCCTGTTAAAGAAGGAAATTAGGCTGGTTTGGCATGATTTGTTCTTGACAAATCCATGTTGGCTATTTTTTGTAACTCTATTATCCTGGATATGCTTATGCATTGATTGTTCAGTAATTTGTTCCAGTATCCTCGCACATATCAAAGAGATTTTTGGTCTATATTTCCCTGGATTCTCTTCCCTGCCCCCCTTTAAAAGACAGGTGCTATAGTTGCTCTTCTTCTGTCCTTTTCTGGCTTATATTCCTTCCCTGTTATTGTCAATATTAATCATGTTAAGCATCTGGACATGATTAATTTTTATTAGTGAAGACTGGGGATCGCTGCCATAACATTCACCAGGGAAATTCCAGGGCAGCTGAGCCCTCAGTTTCTTTCCCTGCCCCATCCACTCCCATCTTCCTTCATCACACACTAAGGAATTATTTCTTCCTACCTTTCACGGCTCTGTTTTGTGCAACTAAAACAAAAAGGAAAAAAATGTTATTGAAAAGCCTCCCCTCACTCCCTGCCTGGCAAAGAGATGGAGTCAGTGATATTGTGACCAGGGGCTGGACTCTGCACCATGGTCAGTTTGGGCATTTCAAAGATGGCAAAGAGATTTAGAGGCCCAGTTCCCAAATAAAAGAGTCCAAACCCCCAAAGCAGGTTTGACAAATTGTGGCATGAATGTAGCCGCATGTCTACCTTCAATGGGACAAACACAGCTCACTTTAGCCACCTGATTAGTATTGGTATTACGGTAGCACTTCTCAGTCAGAAAGAAGAGCAGAGAGCAGGATTTTGCTCAGTCTATCAACAGATGATCATGACTCTCTCCATCCATCTTTATTGCCTTTCATACCTAGCAGTGACTAGGCATTTTGCATAAAATATACCAAAGCATGTATATCGATTAGGAGACTAAGTCATGTCGCCAACTCCAGATGTTTAAAAATCATGTCTCAGGCCCCAAAAATCACAAGATTGGCTTAAAGATCATGAATTAAAAAAACAAACAAACAACATTTTTTAAAATTACTCTCTGATTTTTCAGCCTTAATTGAACTGAGGTCACATTTTCAAGGTTTTCTCTGCAACCATAAGGGATAGAAAAAAAAGGTTGAGAGTCTCACATAATCTGTTGATTCCACCAGCTGGGACTATTAGAAAAACACCAATATCATGAGAATCACAATTAGAGGTGAGCGAATAGGTGATTATTCAGTGCAGGGGGCAAACTGAAAAAGTCCCCTCCTTCCCCAAAATCAAATGAACTTTTTCAGTTTTTCTTGACAAAATGAAAGAAAAAAAAGTTGTTTGAACTGAACAAAACATTTAATTCAATCCCAAACAGCCTGGGGTGGTGTTTTTTTATTATTATTATTTCTAGTCATTTTGGAGTAATTTTCCTCCTTTTTTAAATGTAGCTAAATTTCTAAATGAAACTGTTTCAAGGGGAAAAGTTGAAATATTTCATTTTGAAACAGCCAAAACAAACTGCTTCAATTTTTAAAAAAATTGTTTCCACCTGAACATTTTTATTGAATTTGCACCAGATTTATGGATAATATTTGTAACTCAAAAATGCATTTTTTGCTACTCATGGTAAAATCGCAAGAGATAGCAACTCTGCCAGAACCCCATTGAAACTCTCACTTGAAACTCCCACCTCAAAGCTTTCACTGGGACTTTGTTTCTTTAGAAAATGTTCCCGTTCATCTCCCATTGGCTGACAGGGCTACCTGACTGTCAGGAGCCTGGGTGGTGGGAAGTCTTGCCTATTGGTAGGAGCAGGGGTCAGGCTTAGTGGGTGGAACCAAGGTCAGAACTGAAGTGAGAGATGCCAGAGCCCAGAGTTGAGGAAGATACAGAGCCAGGAATCAGAGCCCAAGGTCAGAACATTATCTACCTTTTTTCATCAGAAGATAAGTCACTGGAGCCAGAATCAGACACGAACCAACTGCAATACCAACTGCAATGCCCAATCTAATCTCTAAGCTCTGTCCTGGGGAAAATAAATAAACATGAAGAATCCTGTTCTGGCAGAGAGCCAACACCATACGTGTCACTGCCCTCAGAGAATCTTCTGGGTTTTTTCTGGACAGTGCATACAAATGCTGTAAGTAACCACAGATTTGTGTTTACTCTCCCTGCCACACTGAACCCCAAATGAGCCAGCTGTTGTATTTCAAAATGTTCAGAGAAGTTAGATAAAAAAACCCACACTATTTTATTTCTTAGAATCCTGCACCTTAAATTACAAGAAACAAAAAGAGAGAGAGAAAGCAAGCTGCTCCCTAAGGCAAAGAGGCTCAGCTCACCCCACTTTGCTCCCTGCTGGCTCTTGGCTAACTGACTACAGCTAGACCCAGATTGCACGCTTTCCTTCAGAGCTCTCAGCCTGCATGCAGGACAGGCAAACCCCCTGAAGCTGAATGTGACAGCTTACCATGTTAACATGGTTTTCCATACCCTGCACCAGCAAAGCCACAGCAAGAGCTGGACAAGGATGGAGTGGGACCTCAGAACAATACCCAGAAGACCTAGGGCATTTCAGAGCCACACAGCACATTCAGCAACTCAGGGAAAAAACAAAGCAATGGGAATAGATCCCTAGAGAGACCAAAATCAGTGTCTGCAGTTCAGGAGGAACATGGTTCCCTGGGCTGTTCTCTGGCAGAGGACAGCTTGAGGGGACAAGGGAAAGAGATGACATAATGGCGGAGGGATCATCGAGGGATGGCGATGTTAAACAAGAGGCCTGGGGCGCAGAGGATACTGAATATGATGGGGTGATCCACACAGTTTCTCTCCCCACATTATAGCCCTATTTCCTAGATACAGCCAGACCAGTGCTGGGCATTTTTGTTTCCTGGGCCACTGACCCCCGATGGAAGGGGCTAGGCAGACCCCTACTGGGGGAGACAGAACATCCCTTGAGCCAACCAAGATTGGGCCCCACTGTGCTAGGTGCAGTACAAACAGAGTAATATATGGCCCCTGCCTGGAATCCAAACAGACCCAAGGTGAGGGAAAGAATAGAGCATACCAGCAGAATGAGCAGTGTGATGGCAGCTAACAGCCTGTTGGTGTCAAGGTGGGGTCTGTTTTTTTGATGAGTTTAGTTAGGAGGGGGCAGCAAAATGGGAAAAGTGAATGCCGCTATTCCTTAAAGGGGCTGAAGAAGCTGGCTGGGTGGCAGTGGACCCTAAAATGTGTCCTGCCTCTCACACAAGCCCTGGGAGACACTACCATCTGTGAGGGTGGCGGGGAGCGGTTCTGGGGAGACATACGGTTAGAGTATCTCTCAGCCCTGGTCACTCCTGTGTGTACCGCTCCCTCCACACTCCCTGCTGTAGGGCACATTGGATGGATGCTGCACAAGCCAGGCCTACAACAGGACACCCCCATCCCATCTCTGAACATGGGAGGCACCTGGCATTTGGGCCTGACCCACAGCCCACTGAACTGAGTGCCAGGGTCCCCGGTGGCTTGGACACTGAGGGTCAGATTTTGAAGAGCTCTGAACCCAATCTGTTCTCAGCGTGCTGAGCACTGTGGAAACCAGGCCCCTGGTGAACACAGTCACTCACCTTCCGGAGGTGGAGTGTTCTCAGGCTGGCCAGTGACAGGGCTCTCATCAGGGAGAGCTTTCCTGTCTGGGCAATAAACACGGGAAATATCACAGTCTTAGCTGGGAGTGAATTCATGTGGGGTCTGCATCTTACCATGTCTGAATACCTTTACATGTCTGGCTCCCGGTTCCCCTGTAGCCATAACTTGACCTTTCAGTACATGTGAAATCTTCAAATCGCCCTGTCTTTACTGTATTTTTACCTCAAGTTAGTTGATTCTAAAGGAGGACGTGGCTGTTTTCCTGCCAAAGGCACAGCTTTGGGGCAGAAAATGATACAAAGACATGGGAGATGGCTGGGCCGGGGTCGGGTAGCACAGAATAACTTACTAAATGTCTGATTCCTGCCACTTGAGCCCTTTCCCCTGCTCACACTGTGTAGCTTGCAGCTGCTCACCTGTGACCTTCAGTTGCAAGGGGGCACTGAGATTGGAATTGGCCACCTGGTTTTTCTCATCCTTGTGCTGATACCCACAGGAATAGTGCCCTGCACTCTTCATGGAGATTGAAAGGAGCAATGTATAAGTGAATTGTCCTGGTACGAATTTTTGGCTAGAAAGCTCCAACCCGTCTTTGCAGAAAATAACTCTGGTAACATGGGAGTCTGGGAAATTTCCACATCGAACTAACACTGGATCCCCCTCCTGAGCTGACGTCGTATTCAGGAACAACATAGGCATGGTGAGAACTCCTGGAACAACAAAGAGAAATGGATGCTTGTGCCTGAGAGGGGAATGACAGGGCGCTGAGCATTAGCGATCATGAGATGAGAAACGCAGTGACTGATGAAAGGAGAGGGGTCTGTTCATTTGGGAATTCACATTCATGCACCAAGAAAAGTGTCAGACCTGCAAAAAGAACAGGAGTACTTGTGGCACCATAGAGACTAACAAATTAACAAATTAATCTGTTAGTCTCTAAGGTGCCACAAGTACTCCTGTTCTTTTTATGGATACAGACTAACATGGCTACTACTCTGAAACGTGTCAGACTTACTTATTTAGTCTGTTTTATTTTGTGTGTGTGTGAATCCCTGCTATGCTGGGCCAGATCCCCAGCTGCTCTAAACTGGCATTGTTCCACTGGAGTCAATGGGTCAGAACCCAACTGGTGTAAATCAGTCACATCTCCATTAAAGTCAATAGGACTCGAACCACAGCCTGTGTAAATCAGCCATAGCTCCACTGGTATCAATTTACCCAGCTGGTGTAAATTGGCCCCACTCCATTGGAGTGAAAAAAGCTACACCTGATTACACCATCTGAGAATCTGCCCCAACCATGTTTCCTTTTTGTTAATGTTTATGGCTGACCACTGTGAGAATTAGATGCGTAATTAACTGCATCATTAACAGGATTTCAATCAGGTATTGCACAGGTTTCTCCCCTCCTATCTCCTCCCATTGCAAGGCCCGGGCATTTTGTTCCTTGCTCTGCTGTTCCTTTCCTTCCCTTGTCTCTTGTGCTCTCACTCACCTAGGGAGCTGCAGAAGTCCTGGCCTGTGACCCCAGCACCTGCACCAAACAGCAGAGATGGTGAGTAGCAGACAGGGCATCTCTCGCACTAACTAGCCTGCTCTGGAGAAATGCTAACCTTGGCATTTGAGCAAATAACAGAAAACCCAAACAATCAGAGGCCCCCATCCTGCAGTGATCCTCACACCCGATCTGACTCCAGGATCGGAGACTTAACTGTGCCTTGCATACACTCACCACACCATGGTTTACAGGAGCACATAATGCTCACAGCAGTAAGAGACATGCAGGGTTACGCCATCCTGTCCAACCCCCTCCCCCGACCCTCACTCATGGCCAGAGCAGAATATTCTGTAGGGTTTGAGCATCTCTCTCTCTCTGCCCCATCACCATCGCATGTAAACACCAAACATTAATGGATTAAATCCGGTGAGATGGGGAAGTATAATTATCCCAGCTGTTCCAGGTGGAAACTGAATCACAGAGCGAGCTGGGGTTACACTGGGACTCAGTGATAGAGCCCCAACTTCACCCTCTAGGAATCTCTAGCTGGGTATTAATAACAATCAGTGCTGAGACTCAAAAAAGGAAAGCGCTAGAGCAGGGGTAGGCAAACTATGGCCTGCATGCCACATTCGGCCCATGGGCCTGTTCTGCCTGGCCCCTGAGCTCCCGGTGGGGGAGGCTATCCCCAGCCCCTCCTCTGCTGTCTCCCCTCATCCGCAACAGCACTGTGCCATGCCACCAGCGCTCTGGCCCGCTGCTCCTGGGCAGCGCTGCAGCGGCCTGGCTGGCTCTGGTGGGGCTGCAAGCTCCTGCCACTCCGAGTGGCATGGTAAGAGGGTCGGGCATGGGGCAATGTGTCTAGCTCCAGCAGGCCACGTGGCTGCCAGATGCTTCTCTGAGCGGCACGGTAAGGGGGCTGGGGCCGGGGCTGGTATTGGGCTGAGGAGGGGGGTTTGGATAAGGGACAGGGAGTTCCGAGGGGGGCAGTCAGGTGACAGTAAGCAAGGGGATTGGATAGGGGTGGGGTTCTGGGAGGGCAGATAGGATGGGGTCTCAGGAGGAGACAGTCAGGAGACAAGGAGCAGGGGGGCTTAGATAAGGGATGGGGTCCCAGGGAGGGGGGGTTAGGAGCAGGGGGTCTCTGGTGGAGGCAGTCAGGGGACAAGGAGAAGGGGGGATTGAATGGATTGGAGATTCTGAGGGTGGCAGTTCGGGGGCGGGAAGTGGGCGGGGATCACATACGGGGCGCGGTCAGGCTGTTTTCCTACCTGGCCCTCCATACAATTTTGCAATCCCGGAGTGGCCCTCAGGCCAAAAAATTTGCCCATGCCTGCATTACAGCTATTAAAGGGCAAATTGTCAACAGCACATGTTAAAATATACACAGTAAATATCCTTAAATCAAACTCAGTAAGGTCTCAGACAACCCTTTCTTTTTCTGTGCAAGCTAGAGATTTCCATTATTACTGAGGAAAATATTGATTTTCTCAATTTCTGTGTTTGTATAGTAAAATCGACATGTATTGGCATGTACTGATAAAAATCTAATCCTTCCAAGCCTAAACCAAAAAAATAAAAGACAGTCACTATGCTTGAAAGTTTACATCTTAAATAAATTATGCATAATTTTAGCCCCTAGTCCTTCACAGTTAAGCACATGCATAACTTTATTCATGGGAGTAGCCCTGTTATTTTCAATGGATTACTTACAGAAGTAAAGTTGTGTATGTGCACAAGTGATAGCAGGCGCAGAGTCTCCGTAGTTAGGGTTAGTAGTAGTCCCAAACCTGCAAAGCCAGTGTTCCTCACTGGGGTGTGGTCATGTACAAATTTTGACATTTTAAACTTCATCCATTTACTTCAAACTTTGTTGTAACGATATTTTCCAAAGTGAGAAATATAGCTTTTCCCTTCTCACCTATCTCTAAAACAATTGAACTGCCTTGTAATATTAATTAGGGGGGCTCTTTGCAAAGTCTCCTAGTTGATGTAGAATATTCCCAGATTACTTTTCAATATCATAGACTTCCACTGAAGGTCAGTGTCAGCATCCCCATTGTATAGATGGGGAAACAAAGGTTGGATGAAAAAGTGAGGAGGGGATGGGGGGAACAAGCAATTATTTTGTCTAAAATTTTCCCATTTATTTGCAAAATTTAAAATATTCTCAAATTTTACTATGTTTAATCCCCCTTGTTTTCTATAGACTTCATTATTTAATCTTCCCAGACTATTTGATAACAAACAAGACACAATCAGTGCACGGGTGATAGGACTCAATGCAGATATTGGTAGAAAGACCCAACTAGGAATCTGACAAACTAGTTACAGGGTACGATTATAAAATTTCCAGTAGAGTTTGAGGGTTCAACAAGAAGTCAGTTGAAATCAATGGAAAAAATCTCCTTGACTTCAATGCTCAGACTGCAAAAAAAGTTATGTTTAATAAGAAAGAATCCCCAACAATTCCCTGGGAATCTCAGAACATGGAGCATGGGGACATTTTCAAATATTTTACACATTAATCTGGTATTTCCTAACATCTGAATTTTTGGGTTTGAAACTTCAATAACATTCTTTTAATGTAGTTTTTTTATGTGTATAATTACTATTCTCTACTGCAGTGGCACCTAGCAGTGCCTGTTACAGACAATTGTGCTAGGGGCTGTACAAACTCAAAACAAAAAGATGGAATCTATCCTAAAGAGTTTACAATCCAAGTAAACTCAGAGGCTTTAATTTTCCAAGCTGTCTATGGGATTTGGATCCAAATTGCATAATTTTAAATGGGAAATGGATGCTTCAAGCAATAGGCTGCTCTAAGGGTACTTTATATAGATGATCCTATTATGCCTTCTCAAGGGCATGTAGAGCAGGATGTTACAAACTTAGGAAGAAGATTGAAAAATCATGTCCGACATTGTAAGAAACTGCGCACCATGAATTTATAACCAGCTTTTCAATCTGAGATGAAATAACTTCTGGATCCCACTGAAATCACCATATGTAGCTTCCATTTAAAATATTTTTAACATAATTCTGACCCCAGGCAAGTCCCCACAGCCAAAGCAATGTCATAAACCTACTTCTCTCCCTGCTTCCCAAACCCAGAGACAACCCCTGTTGGCAGAGAGCTCCCCAAACTTACAGAGCAGCCACAGCAGGATCATGGGGCATGGGAGCTGGTGACCGGGCCAGGAGACTGCAACAGTGTCTGGGCCTCTGAGGAGAACCCCTGAGGCTCTGTGCCTCCAGTCCCCTCCTCCCCAGGGCAACAGAAGAGGAACCAATGGATTGTGGTTTCTTGTAGCATGTCTGGGAACAGTCCTGAGGTGTGTGTAACCAGAGGGTCCTCCCTCCCTGAGACGTGAGTGGAAACATTATCCACCATTCCCCCCACCCCCACCACCGTGGTCTCTGTGTCTGTGATAGCTGAATGCACTGGTTTCCCATTTACATTTCCCAGCACACAGACTACTAGCCACAGGTCAAGGCTGCTCTCACTCACAGGGAGCAGTCACAACCTCCCCCACACCAGTGCTCCAATGCTTTTAGGCACAACCATTGTGACTTACACACACCAAGTGTTGGAATATCCCCCATGTCATAAAATCACAAACACGTAAACTCTGCACTGGTAAAGTCTGCAGAGGGCACAAAAATTGGGGGCACAAATAAATAATGACTAGAAAGAGGTCACTGATTCAGAGCATTCTAGACCAATTGGTAAACTGGGAGCAAGCAAACAATACGTGATTTAATGCAGCTAAGTGTAAGTATGTACATCTAGGAACAGAGAATATAGACCTTACTTACACTGTGTGTGACTCCATCCTGGGAAGAAGTTACTCTGAAAAGATGTGGGATCATGCGGGATAATCAGCTGAACATGAGCTGGCAGTGCAATGCTGTGGCTAAAAGTCTGTGATCCTGAGATGCATAAATATGGGAATCCTGAGTAAGATTAGAGAGGTTGTTTTAGCTCTATATTTGGCTGTGGTGTGATCACTGCTGGAATACTGTGTTCAGTGTTGGTGCCCGCATTTCAAGAAGGATGTTGATAAATTGGATAGAATCACAGAATATCAGGGTTGGAAGAGACCTCAGCAGGCCATCTAGTCCAACCCCCTGCTCAAAGCAGGACCAATCCCCAACTAAATCATCCTAGCGAGGGGTCAGAGAAGAGCAGTAAGAATGATTAAAGATTAGAAAACATGCCTTATAGTAACAGACCCAAAGAGCTCAATTTATTTATCTTAAACTAAAGAAGGTTAAGAGGTGATTTGATTTGATTGCAGTCTGTAGCAATCTACATGAGGAAAGTATATTTAATAATGGGATCTTCGGTCAAGTAGAGAAAGATATAACATATCCAATAGCTGGAAGTGGATGCTAGACAAATTCATACTGGAAATAAAGTGTAAATAACATGCTGTATGGAGTGACTCACAAGTGGGAATACCAACCTCAGAGCAGACTGTTAAGAAGCAAGGCACAAACCCCAAACTGGTTGTGAGTTCTATACTTTGATTTCACCAACCCAGTAACAAGTTCAAACACCTCAGGCAATGTACAGCCTTAACATGGAGTCACAGACAGTCTCCTTTGGCATTCCCACCAACTTTGCCATCCAGGAAAGCTTGACGCTGTGATAGATGTTACTTTACACCAAAGATCACAAAAGATTCAGGTTTCTCCCAGTCCCAAAGACCAGTCACTTTCCCCATGTCAATTTGCAACTTACATCTGACAACAAAGACAGCACTTGTAGCCAGTGAACTACAGTGAACTAAGTAAGGAATTATTAAATAAGAAAAAGAAATAAGCAAATTATTTACAAGGGTAAAACAGGTGAACATACACACAAAAAAGAGTTGCAATCTTAGGGTCCAGATGGTGATAGAGCTGCTGAAATCTGCCAGTTCTATATGTCGTTATGGTTAACCCACGTTCATCCTGGGGATCTCTTGCTTTGCCCCTTATAGTCCAAAGGGCACAAAAGACCCCATTTCCTTCTGGTCTGGAATTTTATCCTCATTTCCCTAGAGTCCAAGCTGATGGAATGGGCATGTTCCCCTCTTCACGGGTGTGCTGGAAGCCATCAACGAAGTCCTTCTTCTTTGCTGGCTTGCAGTGGCCCATTTGGATTCAGTAGGCCTTCCTGTTAGGCCAGAGGTAACCCCTTCTTGTGGGTGCAAACCAGTATTTCATGCTGAGTGATAGAATCCTGGAATCATAGAACTGGAAGGGACATCGAGAGGTCATCTAGTCCAGTCTCCTGCGCTGCTTCTTTCCTGGATTTCAGTTTCAGAGCAAACATTTTTGCAGTTGCAGAACAAACACTGAAGCATTACCTTATAGTGCGGCTTACAGATATTATAAGTGAGATTAATTCAGACAGCACCTTACAAGCATTTCATAAAGTCTACACTTCAGGGAAAGGACCTGAAGGACTTTAATCCTGTCATGGTCTCCATGTGGGAAATGCATCACTGTCTGGTAAGCTCAACATCCATATCAACCGTTCATTGTTTTTATGTTTCATTTTCTCAGTAATGGTTTTGTTCTGAATAAATAGTACGTTGCTTCCTGAGAGCTGACTTGTCCCTAGTTAACTTTGGGAGAATGGGATGGCAGGTGCTGAGCTGAAGTCAGACCTGCTGAGGTGATCGCAGTGAATTAGGGCCTAACTCTGGAGAGAGGAATGCAGTTTCCTGCCCCTAGAAGGTGGTGGCTGGAGGCCTGAGACCTACATGTACTATCTGTGAGGAGGCCTTGAAGGGGTCAGAGGTGCAGTTACCTCAGGAAATATGAGAATAGACCCACTGTGAAATGCCATTGGACCGGCACAAAGGGGCTGTGAAGCAGAAGATGAGTTATGTTCCCTCAAGCTGTAGCCCATTCCCCGGTGGACTAGCTGTCGGGTTGAAAGTACCGCCACACTCGAGTGACATGTGTGGCTGGGACTTGCATTAGGGGCAGCATACACTATAACTGGAGCTGCCTGTGCTGTGAGGACAAGCCCTGAGAGGGATGCAGAGTAAGGAATCTCCACTGATTCTCCATGCTCTAGACTCACAAGAAAAGGCCAGTAGTGAGGGCTGGACTACAGCTGTTGTTTATCACCCAGAACAAAGGAAATCACTTTCACTGTCTATGTGGATCATGTGTTATTGGCTGGGAGTTCGCTGTCCCCATGGCTCCTGTGGGGTATTTCCTGTCACTGACACAGGGAGTGCTACAGACATCTACACCCTGGGCCAGATCTCCAGCCTGTGTAAATCAATCCAATTTCACTGCAGCAATGTTGACTTACACTCTCTGGGGCCCATGGACTCCAATGAAGTGACACCAATTTAGGCCAGCAGGGGATCTGGTCTCACTCACACCAGTGGAGTAATGTGGATTGACACCAGCTGGGGATCTGGCCCTCTGACATTGATACCCCTAGCTAGACTATGTTACTTTAGATCCACATATGTAGGAGTCCTCTGTGCACACAGTAGAAGGGGGCCAGGTGTCTCAGAGGCACTGTCCCCAACCATTGAGCCTGCAGGAGCTTATCTGGGCAGGGAGGGACACGTGAATTGACCCAGAGTAGAGGGAGGGGCTGCCAGGGCCCAGATCATGGGTACAGAACTGGAGAGGCCAGGTTTGGGGTGACTTTTCTGCGGGGATTCAGACTGCACAGCTCCAGTGCAGGGGAGAGGGGGGAATCTCCCCGGAGAAATCCTCAAGGAGATGTCCTGGCAAAAAGTCTCCCCCTGGAGTTTTCGCATGGGAGGGAAGGATCAGTCCCTATTTGTGGAGGCTTTGTCACAGCAGCGGTGGGCATGTGCCAGTGTCCAGGCAGAAATGATACATCCATGGCCTGGGTAGCATCGTGTCTGCCCTGGAAATTTATGCATGGAGCTGGTCTGAAATTACATCCAAAAACTCTTGGAAAATATTAAGGAATTTTTCATTTACATTTGCTGGTTGGTTGTTCATATTTTGTTCTGTTTGTTCTAACAGAGGAATCACTTTATACCCTCCTTTCTATTTCTGACAATAATGTGCGGCTTGTAGCCCTCTCCTCACCTCCCTCTCCATAGCCTGGCCTCAGAGGAGCCACTAAGACATATGCTGAGCTTGGTCCCATGGTGTTGTAGTTAACCCTAGCCCTTCAGCAGCCTGAGCTCAAATCTCAGTGAATCCTGACTTTTCTATGCCCTGATTTTATTTTTCCTCTTGCATGAGCCAGACTCATGAGGTTGATTTTTAAGGGGAGATTCACAGCTGTAATAAGGCCAGAAGTAATCATTATAACCCACTTGCTGCACAGCACAGGCTGAGAATCCACCTCAGTGAGTCCCCTGTGGAGTAGGGGAATAGTTTCTAAGAGCGTATTTCCAACAGCCTTTATGGATGAGTTAGCAAGTTGACAGGTTTTAGTTTCTTCATGCTCACTCACTGGAGGCAGATTACTATTTCCAGAGCTCACAAGATTTCTTCTGTTGGCTTATAGTTATGAGTTTATTGAAAATTTTCCATCTAAACTTTTGCTAGTCCAAAAATTGGGTTTTCAGCTAAACAAAAAGTTTTGCAAAAAAGTGTCTTCTTTCCTGCAATGTTTTCAATTCTTTGTTGGAAATCTGAGATCCAGAAAACCAAACATTTCTAAACAAAAACAAAACAAACAAAATAGCACAAAATGTTTTCATTTTCAGTAGCTTGCAGCCATTTTTTTCCTCATCTGCAGTTTTTGGCCAAAATTGTTTCAGTTCCAAAAACCAAAAATATTTTGGTTTGGGGGTTTTCCGGGACTTTTTTGTTTTGTTTTTGTTTTCAATGAAAAGTTTGCATTTTCCAGCAAGGGTAGAATTCTGACCAATTTTACCATGATGCATAGAGGGATTGGACATTGTTATGGCTATAAGAAGATCCAGAGTTTATAATAGTTACTGCTAAATCAAAGTGTATGGAAGAGATATCATAGGTATCTTTTCAGGGCTTAAACCAATTTCATTCTTCCTGGGTTCATGGTGGGACCATCAGCTTCACCCATCACTGTCTGTTGCAGGAGTCTTACCCCTTTGTCTGGAGTATGTGGTTCTGGCTGCAATCAAAGACAAGCTATACAGCACCAGGTGGACCCCAGTTCTTATCCAATCTGGGTATTCCGAGAGGGTATGTCTAGACTGTAGTTTGTGGTCCTGTGGTAACTCAAGTATACTCCTTGCCAGTTAATTCAAGTTAACTACAACATTGGAAGCATAGTCCGAATGCTCCACACACATTTGTGGGTGACACAAGTGCAAACACAGAATCTCCATGTGTCTGAAGCAGCCCTTTGTTGGGTGTCTGGATGAACACCTGCAACGGTGATTTACCTAACTCCAGATAACTGGCAATCAGGAGTTGCAGCTGATCCACAGACTTTAGACAGGACATAGTGAAAGCCAGCAGTGCAGTCCCATGATGTAATGGCTACTGCTCTGGCTCTGAATCCAGTCCTAGGAATTTAGATATGTATGACTAAATCATTCAGGAGGAAGGGAGGGGTAAGAACTGACACCTCTGAGCAATGCAGTTAAACCAGGGGTCTCAAACATGCGGCCCATGGGCCGCATGCTGCCCGCCAAGCGCTTCCCTACGGCCCACGATGCTCCCCTTGGCCCCCCTGCCCCCTGTAAAGCTCCCTCTCAGCCCCCTGCCAACCTCCCCAAGCCTCCCTGCCCCACTCCCCCACATGCTTCTCACCACTGCTCCGCTTACCGCCAGGCAGTTCTCTGGCGGCTTAGCAGTTTCTGGGAGGGAGGGGCCATGAGCTGGAAGCTTCATGCACAGGAGAGGAGGGGGAGAAAGGGGCGGGGATTTGGGGAAGGGGTTGGACTAGGGGCGGGGAGGGGGCAGAGTTGGGGTGAGAACTTTGATGAAGGGGTTGAATTACGGGAGGAGAGGGGGCAGAGTTGGGGTGGGAACTTTGTGGAAGGGGACAGGGAAGGAGTTGGAAGAGGTGGAGCAAGAGTGGAGTGTGAGTGCAGCCCAGTCCAGGAGAGTGCTTTAACAGAAGTAAATCTAAGTTCCTGTTTGGTCCTTTGAGTGAGGTGCATTATTAAGTGAATATATTTTATTAAAACTGAATGGAAATGACTTCATCAAAAACAAGAACATTCATGGAAGAAAAGAGAGTTTTCCAAGACAAATGGGAGAATTTATATTTTTTCACAGAGGTAAAAGATAAAATTCAATGTCTTATTTGTCAGCAAACGATTGCTGTTCCCAAGGAGTATAACGTGCGTCGGCGCTACGACTCGATGCACTGTGAAAAATATTTTTTTACTATACTTTTGTATCGTTGTATGTGTAACACTGAGGCTGAGTATGAGGCTCAGATCTGTTAGGTGATGGAGTAGTTCACCTAAGGCAGAGGTCTCAAACATGTGAGCGGCAGGATTATTTTCTGTGGCCAGCCAAGCTCCCCATGCCCCTTCTCTCCCCCCACTTAATTTCCTGCAGCCGCCAAGCTTCCCGCGCCCCCCGCCTCCTCCCTGCCTACCTCCAGGCGCTTAGCACTTTCCAGAAGGGAGAGGGGAGGAGCTGGGATCTGCACGTTCAGGGGAGGAGGCGGTGCAGGGGTGGAACTTCATGGAAGGGGTAGGGTGGGGGCGGGGCCTGGGGCAGCGAGTGGGGAGTGTCAGTGATGTGGCCCTCCGGCCAATGAACTAGTCCTCATGTGGCCCTCGTGGTCATTTGAGTTTGAGACCCCTGAGTTAAACCAAGCTAACCCCCAGTATAGACAGCACTAAGTGGATTGGAAGTGCATTAACAGCACAAATGGTAACAGCCCTCCCATCAGCACAATGTGTCCTTACTGAAGCGCTACAGCACCACAGTTGCAGGTTTTAAGGGTAGCCCAGCCCTCAGGAGGGACATGTATGTTTCACAGCCTGATTTTATTGGTCCCTCAGCACTGTGTGGTTGAACGGCTCAGACTGGTTTTGAGGACAAGAGAATGCTTGGTTTCGGTGACTGTGCAGCCAAATGGAGGGGCTGTCTGGTGTTGCATCAGGAAACTATTCCAACACCTTATTAGGCTGAATCTTGCTAAACAGTGTTTCACTTTTACTCATGTCTGGCCTTTCGGTTATGATATCTGAGCTATGGAGAGCATGGGGCTGGGCTGGGCTCAGCTGAGTGCTGGAGCCCCTCATTTTCATGCCAAATGTTCACTGCTGCAGCTAATTCAAAAGGGGAACCGAAAAAGCTGAGTTCTAGGAATGAGATGATAAGATGAGGCAGCAGGCTGGCTGGGCTCCATTCCCAGCTCTGGGGGGGAAGTAGGGTCTAATGGCCAGAGGGGGGAAGGGATGGGAGTCAAGACTTCTGGGTTCTACCCCCAGTTCTGGGAGGGGCTTGGGCCTGAGGTGAAAGCTCAGACCTAAGATCTCTGGCCGGGATTGAGAGGTGCCTGTCCAGGGAGAGCCCTGTGATGCAAAGGGAGGGAAAGCAGCCAAGCCACACAGGAGAGTCAGACAAGCCCTGACCATGAATTCAGAGGGGAAGGGGAGGGTCAGAACTGCTGTGGGGAGGGCAGAGGGGCTCTGGTGCCATCTAGAGGGCAGAGGAAAGCCCAGATGGGAGCCAGCATGGCTCTAACCCCCAGCTCTGGGGTGGCTGGGCCTTGGATTGAAATGTCTTGGGAGGTTCCCTAAAAAACTCACAGCCAGGCCCTAGACACAGGATCATTGACCCCCACAGCCTGCTGCACATATGCCCCACGGAAGCGGGATGGGGAGCTGCAGCTCTGGTGATGGGGGCAGGCTCTGATGAGGGGCTGGGTGGGCCCAGAATGGGGGGAACTGACCCCAGTTGAAGTGTAGAGACCCTAGGGATACGCCAGCTGGGGGGCAGCAATAGAGACTGAAAGGGGAGAAACTGCTGCTCCCTTTTTATTAACAGTCTTCTGGACTGTGCAGCATCTATGGAGCTGGCTCCTGGCCAGACTTCAGTCTAGGCTGGCTCTGCTCTGGGACTGGGATTCCATAAGGAAGTTTCTGGTTGGGCAGATGAGATCTCTGAGATTAGGCCCCTGTTGCCCATGTGTCGGCCAGCTGGGCAGTACTGCAGGGGGGATAAACTCTAGGGCAAATGTGTTTGAGTTTCATGCCCTAAGACTCAGGAGGTGTTTGCCTTGGAGACATTCATCTTTCCCCTACGCTCTGTACCCAGCCCCCTTCTGGCTGGCCCAGGTCTGTGGAGAGTGCAGGATCCATGGCTTGGCAGAACTCCACTGTTCTCAAGAGGAGCCGAGCTCCTGAGCATCCAAGAAGGAATCCGCATTGCACAATTCACGCTGCAGGTTTATTGCAATGGGAATAAACACACTGACATCGTCCCAGGTGTCTATAAAACTGCAGACAGTGGAGGGGAGGAGGGATGGGGGAGGCTAAGAGAAATGCATGCAGATGCACTGAGACGTTGGACAGTGGGTAAAAGCAGGGAGGAGTCTGAAGAAAGAAACACGGAGCAAAAAGATTTTTCCAAAACTTTGCAAAGTTTGATGAATACTCAGTGATTAGCTCACTGGCCTGTTTGGCGCCCATCATTTGAAGGTCAATGCAGGTGGCAGGTGCAGGCTGGTTTAGGTGTTTCAGGAGCCGGAGTGTTAGCTGGACCTGCCATGGACTTTCCCTATGACAGTGTATGTGGAAGTCTTTTTTCCTGCACCCGAGGAAGCTTTAAAACAAAAATAAAACTAACCCCAACTTAATCATCCCAGCCAGGGCTTTACCAAACCAGGCCTTAAAAACTTCTAAGGATGGAGATTCCACCACCTTCCTAGGTAACCCATTCAAGGGCATCACCACCCTCCTAATGAAAAAGTTTTTCCTAATATCCCCTAATATTTTCCTAATATCCAACCTAGGCCTCCCACACTGCATCTTGAGACCATTACTCCTTGTTCTGTCGTCTAGTACCATTGAGAATTCTATAAGAATCAGTCTTTCATTGGGAAAATAACTCAAAAATACAAATGCAAAACATTTTGAATGAAATCAAGCCACCCTGAACTTTAGTTTCTGGGGTTCTGGGCATCTGAAGCCAGATTGAGATCCTCATTGGCTAGGAACATCCAGGGAATCAGTAACAAATTCCAGTCCTGTTAGTATCCAAGCCTCTATAATCCAAGGAATATCTGATGGCAGTGGGAGATAGAGGGACACTGAGAATTTCTAACTCATTATTGCAAACACAGAGATGTGTTATTGGCTTTGAATGGGGAACAAGTAGTAAATCCGTCTGGATTCTTGTCCCGAACAACAATCACCCATTGTCCTTTTGAGGACAAGGGCTCTAAAATGCCTGACATGCTCAAATCTTTCTTCTGCTAGGACTTAGAGAATTTTCTCCATTCCCATGATACAGAGGTAAAGAGAAAGGATGTGACCTATCTATGGTCACACAGCAAGGTCATGCCAGAGCTAGAAAGAGAAGCATTAAAAAAGAGTTGTATCAAAAATGTTTTGCATTTAAAATGAAATGATTTCTTAAACAAAGGAAATATGAGGTGTAGTTAGTGAATTGAAATGATACATTCTGGTCACCATGTGTTTCTAGATTTATGAGCTAGTAGAGCCATAGATTATTCATAAATTGAAGGAGGAAAACAAGTTTACCTGTTTTGTGAACTTCCAATTATGTTCTTAAATTTCAACAAACTGGTCAATTGAATGGAACTACCTGAATAAACTGAAATGAAGAAAATATTTTCTGCACCTTTCAAGGAAGCTACTGCAATCCAAAGCATTTCAGCTAACTTTGGTTCCAGGGGCTTAGCTATCACATCATTAATTTTAAGTAAATGATTTTTTAATAAACAAGCCGATTGTTAATTTAATTACAAATCCAGTTAGTATGTTTTAAAAAATAATCTATTTTTATCTACCCCGCTAGAGATGAAAGGGTCTCTTATCTCATCTCCCAACCCAGGAAGGGCTGATCCCCTTCCATCCAAACTCTAGGGTGGGCTTCTCTCTCTGTACTGGGCTGAACTGAAAGCCAGGATCCAAACACTCCTCACACTAGGATCATAGAAGTTTAGAGTTGGAAAAGGCCTCAAGAGGCAGTCTTGTCTGAGCCAATCCAACTAAATCAACCCAGTCAGGGCTTTATAAAGCCGGGCCTTAAAAATCTCTCAGTATGGAGGTTCCACCATCTCCCTGGGTAACCCATTCCAGTGCAGGAATTTGGATCTGATCTTTGATAGTCCAATGCTGCATTGCACTTACAGAGTGGCTCTTTTGTGTAAATCTCACAGCTCTTTACAATAATGGGTAAGTATTAGATCCTTATTTTAATGCTGGGGACTGAAATATAGAGAGGGGTAATGGCTTGCCCAAGGTTGCTTAAATCAATAGGAAAACCACCAATGAAAGCCAGGAGTCCTGACTCTCAACACCCTACCTAAGTCACTACAGCAAGTCACACTCGGAGCCAGAGAGACTGGGAGCAGGGTCCTGCTTGCACTTCCCAGCTCTGGAAAGGCGTGTTCCTCTCGTGGCTAGTGTGGGGGCCTAGACACAAGACTCCTGGGCTCCATCCCTGGCTCTATCACTGACTCCCAGTGAGACTCTGAGGCAGAGGCTTCTCTTGCTGAGGCCTCTGTTTCCATCAGTGGGGCTGGTGTCCATCCCCTAGAACCCATTGGTCGTCACGCTTCAGGAATGTGCGTGAGGTGCTAGACCTTGAGATGGGAGGTGACCTGCTGGCCATCAGTCAGTATTCTGGACCCCCGGCTGCTAGCCTGAGTTTATCCATCCCCTGGTTATAAAACATCATCTTGTTTTCACAGCCGCTTTCAATTTCCTGGTTTCTACATCCTGCCCTGCTAGCAGGACATTGTGCAGCACCCTTTCCAGCCCACCTGGGTGTGGAAGATCAAGGAGAAGGGCAAGGGACCAACCATCGGTGAGTATCTGCCGCCCAGCTCTTTCCCATCTAGAGCAAGTGAGTGGCACATGAGCATTTCCTCAGAGGCTTCCCTGTTCTGATTGGGGAGGGGCAGAACTGGGGGGAATCTCCTCTTAATGAGACTAGATTTCCTGACACAGATCCCTGCAGCCCTTCACTCAGCCTGGCAGGCTTGTTTCTTGCAGAGTATTCTCCAGCGCCAACAACCTCAGTCTGGAGTACTGTGTCCAGTTTTGTGGCCCACACGACAAGAAGGATGTGGAAAAACTGGAAAGAATCCAGAGGAGGGCAACAAAAATGATTAGGGGTCTGGAGCACATGACTTATGTGGAGAGGCTAAGAAAACTGGGATTGTTTAGTATACAGAAGAGAGGACTGAGGGGAGATTTGATAGCTGCTTTCAACTCCCTGAAAAGGGGTTCCAAAGAGGATGGATTTAGACTGCTCTCAGTGGTACCGGATGACAGAACAAGGAGTAATGGTCTCAAGTTGCAGTGGGGAAGGTTTAAGTTGGATATTAGTGTAACCCTTCTGCCCATCAGAATTGGCAGCCACAAGGGCCGGGTTCAGTATCTAGGGGTTCCATTCCAATAACACAATTCAAAACCGGCTCGAGCCTCCTCTCAGTGACCTGGGACAACCGTATACCACCCCTCTGGGCACCTCTAAGAGACAATACTTCCCCTCTCGCAAGCACAGAGTCTGAGTGTACCAAAAGCCTTTTAATAACAGAGAGACAATGTAGCATTATATTGGGGAAACACCACAAACAGGATTCCTAAAACAAACCATGAACCAGAAGCACCCCCCACCGGCAAATGGGCTGTGTCCTTCCCTTTGGCTCTTGAGTCCCACAACCCCAAAAGTCACCCAAAGTCCCAAAAATCCAACAGCCCAAAAGTCTCTGCAGAGTTCAAAAGTTCATCTGCAGAGTTTTACCTCCGAGCCTGGGTGGAAATGGGGAGCCAGGTTAAGGGGCCCTTACGTTATCCAAGGCCAACTGCCCCACCTCTCTGTGGGGTTCTGCTGCCACCCTCACCATGAGCCACTCCGTCAGCCATCCCAAGAACTGCTCGGCTCCATCAGCTGCTCCACTGTGCCAGCTGCTCCACTAGCTATCCCACAAACTGCTTGGCTCCGTCAGCTGCTCTGCTCTGCCAGCCATACGCATTGTTTGGCTCCACCAACTGCTCAGCCATATACCATTGGGGTTCCCTACTTAACACAGTGCTCAATGATTTTAGCTTTTAGTAAGGGGGTCTTAGTGCAGGTCCACCACTGGACCCAAAGTGAATTCAGCTTAGCAGGCTGAAACTAGACTCCTAATGGAATCAAAAATTAGCTCTGATATTCTACAGTGGAGAGAGGCCAGCTACCATAGGCCTATAGAACCCTCAGACAAGACCCTCACCAAAAGATATAAGTGCCTTTCCACAACCTCTCTCCATTCAGTGGGTTTTGGAACCCCTGTCCCTTGCCCAGTGAGTGCTACCTAGATGATGGCGAGTCCCTCCATCATAACAAGGGCCAAGTACATGTCCACAGTCCTTCATTCACATAATCAGGGTAGCAATACTTTATCATTCCTGCCTTAATAACAGAGAAACTGGGGATCCCACAGCAGCCAAAGTGATCATTTGGGCTGCTGTGAGCTCAGGTTAGGCGCAGTGAATGTGCCTATGCAAATAAGATCAGCCCCTGAAGTTCTTTTCCACAGCTCCCGCAATTTACCACCAGATGTCAGGATAGAGCTCATCCTGACACTGCTTACATTAGGAAAAACTTTTTCACTAGGATGGTGGTGAAGCACTGGAATGAATTACCTAGGGAGGTGGTAGAATCTCCTTCCTTAGAGGTTTTTAAGGTCAGGCTTGTCAAAGTCTTGTCTGTGATGATTTTGTTGGGGATTGGTCCTGCTTTGAGCAGGGAGTTGGACTAGATGACCTCCTGAGGTCCTTCCAACCCTGATATTCTATGATTCTATGTTTCCCCCACCCAGATATTGAGTCTTTCCCTGCCCCCTTTTCCTCAAGGGCTGTGGTGTGCGCTCTCTGGGCTAAGAGTGTCTACTCTTTGATCAGAGGCCCCTTTTCCTAGCAGTTTCCCCTCCCCAGTAGACACAATAAAGAGAGAGTTACTATAGGCATTAGCATCTCACCAGAGAACACTATTCATAGAGAGAAATATGGAGACCTAGCTCATGTTGGTGCAGAAGGGAAGCTTGAGAGGGCATTCAAAGATAGATTGTAATTCAAGATGTGCAGTTCCTCTTTAAAAAATAGACACATAAAATGATACCTGAGCTAAATGTGGCCTCAGGGGGCATTTTTCAAAAAGCAGCAGGAATGGTTACAGAATGGGAACATCCATCTTTGAGTCACATGTGACAAAAAAAGTGTCAAACCAATATGTTTCCAAGAAGCATTTCAGTTTAGACTGACTGACATTTTTCAACAAAAAATAGTGTAGTCAACATTTTTTCAACCAGTTCTATACATTTACTTTTCAATGAGATTTCTCCATTCTCTGCCACCCTCCCCCCATATCACAGGCCGTAGGTGCTCTTCCTAATTTGAAACACATACATAAAAACTGAAGATCTGAAAGCAAAGTCCTAGTTTAGAGAATTGTCTTTTGTAACTATAAAAGTAACCTACAAGCTTCAACATGCTCGAGGCAACAGCCCATCCACACATCATCCCAAATCTAGCCTGGGAAAGAAGATGTGCCTGACAACATTCCCAGAATATTAACACATTCGAAGGATTGTGGACCAAAGCAGAAGCGATTTGTAAAGCTGGTGACTAACTGCCCCCAAAAGATGACCTGTTCCCTAGCCTCAATTTGAATCAAAATATTTCCAGAGCAAAAATTCTTCTTCAGAAGATACCAAGAGAAACTTCCCTCATTGAAAACAGATTGCATCTTCTATTGTCTCAAGGATGGCAAAGTGCATATGACCTTTGAAAGATAATGGCTCACTGGGGACTCGCTGGGGACATGGGTCACCAGCTTCTGTAAGGGCACCTTGACTTCACTGCTGTTGGAAATAATGGCAGATGGTGGTCATATTGAAAGAGGACCTCTTTGCTTAAAGGCAGCGTTAGCCTCATTGCTGTTGACCATGATGAGAGATGGTGGCCATTTTGAAAAGTTGCAATTCTCTGAAGAAGAAAGTAATTCACCATTAAAGCTTTCGGAAAGTGTTTCCCAAATCAATGGAGCTTTCACACACATACATAAAAATTCTTAGGCATCAACAGTTTAGCAGAAAATTTCAGCTTTTTTTCTAATAATAATAATAAAGCTTGGACTCTGGATATTTTTGTTGTTCTTTTCTGGACTTTTTTCAATTCTAATATATCTCCTTTTTTTGAGATAGGGTAAACAGAACTGCAAAAAGTATTCAGGGTGTGAGCATACCATCTATTTATATACAGGCAATATGATATTTTCTGTCTTATTATTTATCCCTTTCCTAATATTGTTAGCTTTTTGAACCTTGAAAATCATCCAAAAATGTTATGTAAGTTATGGACAGCCCCTAACTGTAGTTCTGGGACTTGCAGGGAAGTGGGGTCTGAGGGTTAGAGTGGGGGGCTAGGAGTCAGGACTCCTGAGTTCTACCCCCAGCTCTGGGAGGGGAGAGGGGTCTATGGGCCTGAGGTGAAAGCTCAGAGCTAAGATCTGTGGCAAGGGTTGAGAGGCGCTGTCCAGGCACAGAATCATCCCGTGCCCCGTCATACAAAGGGAAGGAAAATAGTCAAATTACACAACATATTCAGACAATCCCTGACCAAGAGCCTAGTGGGGAACGGGAAGGAGAGGGTCAGAACAAACAGCTAGCAGGAGGGCAGTGGGGTTCTGGCGCCATCTAGAGGTCAGAGGGAAGCCCAACGGAGACCCAGCATGGCCCTAACTCCAGAAATGTCCTGGGAGGTTACCCAGCAAACCCACAGCCTGGGCCTGGGCTGGGAGATTAGTGGCTCTCCCTGCTGCACACGCACCCCACAGAGGCAGGCCGGGACTGGGAGCTGCAGCCCTGGCTGAGGGGGACAGGCAGTGATGAGGGGCTGCCTGAGCCCAGGAAGGGAGGAACTGACCCCAGTTGCAGCGTGGAGGCCCTAGGGATGCATGAGCTAGGGGGCAGGGAGAGAGACTGAGAGGGGAGAAACTGTTGATCCCTGTTATCACCAAGCTACTGGGCTGTGCAACATCCCTGCCTATGCGGCCTGCTCCTGGCCAGACTTCAGTCCAGGATGGCACTGCTCTGGATCCTACGAGGAAGTTTCCGGCTGGGCGGATGAGATCTCTGAGATTAAGCCCCTGCTGTTCATGTGCTGGCCGGCCAGGCAGTACTGCGGGAGGACAAACGCGAGGGCCCATGTGTTTGAGTTTCACACACTGAGGATCAGGAGGTGTTTAGATAAATGCATCTCCTCTCTGTACCCAGCCCCTGCCTGAGTGGCCCAGACCTGTGGGAGTGCGGGGTCCATGGCTTGGCAGAACTTCATTGTTCTGGAGGGGAGCTGAGCTCCTGAGAATCTAAGAAGGAATCAGCATTGCACAAATTCACCCTGCAGGTTTATTGCAATGGAAATAAACACGCTGACATCTGCCTTGGTGTCTGGAAAATCCCAAACAATGGAGGGGAGCAGGAATAGGGAGAAGAGATCTAAGAGAAATGCACGCAGACAGCACTGATATGTTGGGGAGCGGGTGAGAGCACAGAGGAATCTGAAGACAGAGACACGGGACAGAAAGATTTTCCCTAACACTTGACAAAGTGCTGTGGCTACTTAGCGACTAGCCCATATAGCAGCCACAGGCCTCTTCCGTGCCCACTATTTCAGTGTCAATGCAGACAGGAGGTGCAGACTGGGCTGTGTTTCAGAAGCCGGAGCGTTAGCTGGGCCTGTCACGGACTTTCCCTACGACGGCGTATGTTGCAGTCTCGTTTTCCTGCACCTGAGGAAGCTTTAAAACAAAAATAAAATCCTGTTATTCCTCTGTTAAATCCCAAACCCCAACATCTAGAAAATGACACCGCAGGAGAATAGCCCTTTGAAGGGAGCTCTGGGCAGTTGATCAGAATATGGAGAAACAATTTTCTAAAAAATACCTGGATTTTTTGCATCTCACTAGTTCAAGATGGAGTCATTTTTTATTTTTGCACAATTTGCCATTAATTTTTTTTATCAGAATTCTCAAGAAATGTTATCAAAATCATTCTACTTTTTATTTATTTACTGAAAGCCCAGTTCTCAATAAACAGTTTTAGCAACCACTTTGATATAAATGTTCACCAGTTTTTTGCAAACAGAATAGAAAATTTCAAAATATTCCCGCAGGTTTTTGTAAGAGTTTTCATTTCAGAAAAAAAGCTAATTTTTCTATTAAAAAAATCATAAATCATATAAATCAAATCATAAAAAAAAATCATTTTGTTCAAAAATTTTGAGTCAGCTCAACTACAGGCAGGAGCAGGTAGAGACAGAAAGGAGAGAGAAATCTTGTCTTTTTCATGGGTAGGTAAAAGCAATAACTGCCATGGCAGACGTTCTGGGTGGGACGCAGGAATCACTGGGTGAGACTCTACAGGAGCACAGACCAGACCATCACAGGGGTCCCGTCTGCATTACAATCTCTGAGGCTGCTCCCTACGCCCAGCAAAGCAGAGAGAGGGAAGCTAATCCTGGCTCACACCCCCAGCATGGGGGTCAGCCCTGCTGCGCTCCAGTATTGGACAGCGTCTCATGGTGCATATTCTCGCTGGGACGTCCCAGATCCTGAGCCTGAAATTCATGATCAGGACTCAACCAACACCACAACTCACCCTGGCTGCACCGAACTCGCTGATGGCAGCGTCTGGGGAGAGAGTTAGAGTACAAGGGGGTAAGTGCTGCTCCCTTGGAGAGACCCCACAGAGATTCATCTATTGCTTGATCTAGGTGTTCAAAAATAACACACCCTAGCACTGACCCCAGTGTCCGGTCACAGCTTCGGACTATACACTGTGGCGCTCTGTTCATACCTCACTCCCCCAGCATGACCAGCACACTGCTGGCTCGTGGTCACAGCACCTGCTTTCCCGTTAAGCATGAGACATTCCCCTCCCAGACCCGACTGGTTCTTTAAATCGACACATTTCCCCGGGGCGGTTTGTTCTGTCCGGGGCTGGGCGTGAAATGGAAACTGCAGTGAAGTAAACACAGCAGCAGCACCAGCAGCCTGAGACAGCCCAAAATAAACACAAGCTGGGGAACCACATCAGAGTTTCACTGAGGTGTCAGCTCCAATTGTATCACGGCAGCTGAAAGGGTGTGCGTGAGAGCTGAGATGTGGATGCCAGTTATTTATTATATTATTATTATATTATTAATTATTATTATTATTGAACATGTCTATGGGGACAGCTCCTATAGACCAGAGCAGGTTGGGTCCCCAGATGGGTCCCCACTAACTGGAGGTTAGTGTAAGGCCCAGGGGAAGTCTCTGACCTGTGCTGCACAGGAGGCTAGACTAGAATGATGATCAAAGTGGTCCCTGCTGGCCTTAGGATCTATGAATTATAGCACAAGGGTAGTTTTAACCCTTTCTCAGCACAGGGAAGAGTTAAAACCTCCATTGTAGACTCAACAATCCCTTGAGGCCCCTTCCAGCCCTTTAGCTCCATAATCCTATGATCTCGCTTTTCAGATGTGTAGCCCTCCCTGTTTGTGGAAACTCAGCCAGATCAGACACGGGCCAGAGCAAGGAGCCCAGTGTGGGTGCTGTGTAGGGGGAGCATGTTGAGATGAGTGAGTCACAGCTCAGCCATGCAGCTTTCGGGGTATTAGCAGGGGTCAATGTCCAGGCAGTCTGTGTGGTTGCTGCTTGTCACACCTCATCCTCCTTTGACTTGGTTTTTTTCTCAGCTGTGCTCAGTCATCATACCTTTAAGCCCAGATCCTCAAAGGTACCAGGGCTCTGAATTTACACTGAAAGTTAGGAGCCTAAACAAACTCTGAGGGTCTGGGCCTGGGATTATAATCTCTTTGGTGGCAGGGACTGTCTTCTGACTCAGTGTCGATTCAGCACATCGGGCATCAATCCCCATGCATGCAGGGCACTAGGCCTTACCACACCTAAGTAGTAAGGGGGAAGAATAGGTCCTTACAGTGGATCTGCTCCTCCATGGGTGTGCTCTCGGTGCTGGTTTTTGGGTGCTGTTCGCTGTTGAAGGAAAGTGTGAAACGTGTCAGTGTGGCAGGGTATTGCTCTGTGTTTTGGGTGCATATGCTGCCACTGGGATAATGCATTAAATACTGACACAGAGAGAGAGGCCGGGCAATCCCAACTGATCCTCAGAGAATCTACCCACATTCAGTCCCTGTCCTGCTCACCAGAGAAAATACCAGGGCAGCCGAGAACTCAGTCCCCCATCCCCCACACCTCCCTGCATCACACCCTGGGGACACGTCCAGAATCACAACCCGAGGCGAAGGTGTCCTCCTTCTTACCTTGGACATCTCCGTTTAGCTGAAACTGAAAGAAAAAGAGACAGTTGCAGTTGGCAGGGTCCCAATCACCTCTCACTCCCTACCCAACCAAGAGATGGGCTCCTCGATGCTCTGGACTGGACTGGACTCTGCACCATGGTTATGGTGCACGTTTCAGAGATGCCCAAGGGTCTCGGAGGCCCAGTTGCCACATTAGTTTATCCAAATCCCCTGGGCACCTTTGGCAATCTTGGCCTTAGCATAGTCACATGAATAGCCCCTTGGAGCTGAGCAGGTTTCTGGTTCAGCCAGGAGAGTAGCTGCAGCTGCCCCCTGTATGATGTATCCATCCCTCCTGTAGGACCCAGGATGGACTAGGGTTGGTATTTGGCAAAGTGCCCATGGGATTAGGAAGCTCACATCCCATTGTAAGGCCAGGGCACTTCAGCTCCTACTTTCCTTGGCAGCTTCTGAAATGGCATTTGGGGAAGTGTTTCCAAAAGCACCAGAGTGACCAGGCCGCTTGAGTCCCATTGAAAGCCACTGAATGTAGCTGCCTTCATTACATAGGCTAGTTGGAAAATTCTCCCCTTGGTCTCTCCCTGACATGGCCACTGTTCACTCACAGCTTTGGGCTGAGGTCTCTGTCACCTACCTTTCTTCATCAGCAGATAAATCAGTGGAGTCAGACACAGGACAGAGAGCCCCCCGATTCCCCCAATGGCCTCTGGTCCCAGTCGCCCTCCTGGGAAAACCAGACAAACGTGAACAATCTCGCAAGAGCTGGCGCTGAAAAGTTCATCCTGCAGGTCTCCCCACACTGGGGACTGTGCTGTCTGTGTGTCACTTCTGGGTTATGGTTAAAATAGTCCCAGCCATGGCTGGGCCCACACAGGACTGTCTGTGCTCCCTGCTCCTGCTCACGCCAACTCCTGACAGCAAAGCCACCAGAAGAGGTAACCAGGGGGTAAGAGAGACCTCGCAGTAACCATGCCCAGAGAGAGCTCAGGTATGTCAGAGACACAGGGCACATTCAGCTCAGAGCGGACGCAGAGAAACTAAAGCACTGGAATGGGGACCTACAGCTCAACATAGCAGGGGCTGTCATTCCCAGGACCAGTGCCCCCTTGGCCCTTCTACAGGAGGGGCAGAGCAAAGGGAGATGGGAAGGAGCTAGGAACTAGTGCCTGGGAGCAGGGGAATGTGAGAATATGGGAGCAGGAATCCTCAACGTGAATCTGGACAATACAGACAGACCCATTTCCCTTTCCAGTGCTACATACTCTGGGCCTTGGGCCATGGCTCCTCAGTCAGGGTTGGTAGATCCATCTTGGTCACTCCAAGACTAATTCCACTCTGGAACAAACCTCCAAGGGAGGCTGTGGGAGGTTTTTAAGAACAGGTTGGACAAACTCCTGTCGGGATGGTCTAGTCTGTCATAGCCCTGCCTCAGCACAGGAAGCTGGACCAGGTGACCTCTTGAGGTTCCTTCCAGCCCAACATTTCTATGGCACTATGATCACATTCCTAAAAAGGCTTCTCTGGCGAGTGGGGGGAAGGGCTGGGCTGGAGCAGCACTGGACACATCTCCAACCCCAGCTCTCATTGCTACTTCCACAGTGTGAGGGGTCTTTAGAGGGGCAGCGCTCTGGAGCTGTCCTGGCTGGTGGGAAGGTCAGCTGGGTAAGACCAGGCATGGAAAATTTGGCCACAAAGCAGATTGGAAAGTTTTTGTTGTTGTTGTTCTCTGCAGAAAATTGTGATGAAAATGAAAAAAAAAAGTTTGGTTTTGTCAACACTTTTGGTGGAAAAATTTCAACTCTTCAAACACCAAAAACATTTTTTTTTTTGGTCTCAGGGAGTCAGAAATCACGAAAAACAACGAATCGTCAGCCAAAGATTGACATATTTTCACTTTTCAATTTACAGGTAAAAAATAAAAATGGAAAAATTCCAAGGAAAAGTCGAGTTTTGCCACAAAACTCTTCATTTGGTCAAAGCCTCAATTTTTCATTGCAAATAGGTCTTGACAGCATTCCTAATAGTTCTCCTGTGCAGCCCACCCCTCACGTCAACCCTGGGAGATGATGCCAGCTGGGAGCTGCAGGATGAGAGGCAGGAGGGGCAGGAGGCGGGAGAGGCAGGAGGAGAGGTGGGAGACAAACTGATAGTCTCCTGCAGCCCTGGCCACCCATCTTTGCTGTGGACTCCCCCAAACTCTCTGCTGTGGGGCAGGTTAGAGGGAAACGCTCAGCTGAGGCACCTCAAGGACGCCCCGTTCTAGCTCAGCATGTTGGAGAGACGCTGAATTAGTGCCTCATGAGCAGCCCAAAGCACTCAGTGGAAATCTTCCCACTGCCTCTACAGTGGGTTGGGAATTAGTGAATACAAATTATTTACCATCAGGAATTGATTTTTTCTCAGAGCTGCTGCTGTTTCGGTGATCAATGTCACTGGAGTGAACACTCT
Source organism: Dermatemys mawii (assembly GCA_007922305.1). Classification (NCBI taxonomy): domain Eukaryota; kingdom Metazoa; phylum Chordata; order Testudines; family Dermatemydidae; genus Dermatemys; species Dermatemys mawii. Next base: position 2,448,960 of record ML677425.1, on the reverse strand, counting down.
TGTCTGGGAAATAAACACACAAAGGATCGTAACATGTTAGCCCCTTTTAGCCAAATCTGCAGATACAGTGGATCAGATGCACGATAACTCCCAGAGCTGATCACTCTGGGGCAATTCTGACATCAATGGGCTGGTGTAAATCAGTGTCACTGCAATTGTGTCAATGATCCCCATCTGGTGTAAATCAGTGTCATTCTTTTGGTGTTAATGGGCCAGATTCCAGCAAGTGTAATAATAATAACAACAATCAATAACAATGCACTAGCACCCGAAGGCCAAATCCAGGTCTCATTATGCTGGGAGCTTTACAGACATAATAAATGTCAGTCCATGCTCCAGAGTCAAAACATCATAGTGGATGAGACCATAGGCACCGACTCCATGGGTGCTCTGGGGCTGGAGCACTCTGAGCTCCTCCCCTGAGCGTGCCGTGTCCCATCTTCTCCCCCTAGCTCCCAGCGCTTCCTGCCATGAAACAGTTGTTTCACAGTGGCAAGTGCTGGAAAGGAGGGAGGAGAGAGAACGCAGCGCGCTCAGGGAAGAGGCGGGGCCAAGGTGAGGATTTGTGGAAGAAGTCCAATAGGGGCAGGGAGGGGGCAGAGTTGGGGCAGGAACTTTGGGGAAGGGGTTGGAATGGGGGCGGGGCAGGAGCAGGAGGGGATGGGGCAGGGGTGAAGTCAGGGCAGGGCTGGGATGGGGAGGGTTGCGCACCCACCGGTGCTGGGAAAAGTTGGCGTCTATGGATGAGACAGACACACAGGCCAAGGGGAAGGGTTGGAAAATGGGGTAACAAATCTAATAGGCTGTGCACAATCTGCTTCAGCAGTGATTACAGCTCATTACCTGCTCATCATTAGCAGGTTCCAATGGCTGAAGTCCACATAATTTTAAAATGCCTGACACCAGTCAGCTGTTCCCTTCCCCTTTTTCGCATTGTGTTGGGGTCCAACATCTCACCTGTTACATTCAAGGTGCGGGGAAGACTGAGACGAGAATTGTACACCTGGTTCTGGTCATTCTTGTACTGGTACATACATCTAAAGTGGCCTGAGCTCTGCACAGAGATGACATACTGATACAGTGACTGGCCTGGCATCGTCAATTGGCTGGAGATTTCTTTGCCATCCTGACAGAAAATAACTAGAGCAGCTAAACTGTTGGGACGAAGGGAACACTGAGTCAAGACGGAGTCCCCGACCTGAGCTGAAGAGGTGCTCAGGGACAACGCAGGAGATGGGAAATCACCTGCAACACAAAAGAAAGACTAAGGGTATGACTACATCTCAAAACCCTGACATAGCAGCAAGTCTCAGAGCCCAGGTCAACTGGCCCAGACTCGTGTGGTCACGGTAAGGGGCTAAAAATTGCAGTGCTGACATTTCTGTTTAGACTGGATGTCAGGCTGTGAGACCCAGCAAGTGTGGAGGGCCTCAGAGCCTGGGCTCCAGCCAAAGTGGGAATATCTCCACTGCTATTTTTAGCCCGATAGCTCAAGCCCCAGTCAATTGAGCTGGGCTCTGAGACTCACTGCCGTGGGGTTTTTCTGCAGTGTAGATGTTCTCTAAAAACATGCCTCTGAGAGGAGACTAAGAGCCTCTCTTCACTGCAGCGTTAACTCAGGTTATGACTCAAAGGTCGCTCCTAACTTGAGTCCTGTCCATATACAAATCCCTTAACTCAGGTGTAGTGATGCACTTATCTGGAGCTGGCCAGCCCAAGAGGGGTATGTGCTAAAATGTGAGTGAACACAAAGCTTCAGCTGTTACCACAACCACTGTAGTGTGGACACAGGCTAGAACCACTTGAGTACCAACAGTCCTCCAGTGCCTTCCCACGATTCCCTAGTGTGCTCAAAGGACAGACAAGTTCTCCCACTATTCATCTCTCAGAGCAGTGGGACAGGCCCTTAGAAGCTGTAGCCCCACACTCGGGGGAGTGCAGAACCAGCGTGGGCACAGCCATGCCAGCGTGGCTCTTCTCACATGAGCTTGGCTAACTCAAGAGGAGTCACTGGAGTGCAGACTTGAGTTAGCTTTTCAGTGAAGTCAGATCCATGCAGGGAACTAAGCATTAGTGATGAATTAATGAGAAATACACATGGCTGATGGAATGAGCCATTTCTCTTCATGTTGGAATAAAAATAAGTACGGTGCAATGAAGGAGATTTAGGACAAATTCATTTTAGTGCAGTACCCTGGTCTCATTAACACACTCCTGTATTAGCACCAAGTCTGCCAAGATTCACACATGGAAAGTTTGTTAAACATGTATCTCAGTTACACTGGGCCAGATCCCCAGCTAGTGTAAATCAGTCCTGCTCCATTGAAGTCAACAGAGCTAAACTGATTTATACTTGTAGAGGATCTTGTCCAAATGTCTCTAATTTTCATTACTGTTTATAGTGTGGCACTGTGAGAAATTCCATTTGCAGTGTGATTACCAGGATTTCAGGCAGGAATCATGCAAGAGGCATTCCTCACCCATCCCCCTCCTACTTCTCTCCATCCGCCCTCCCGCCCTCTCATTGCCAGTGTCTGGGGGTTTCACTCCTTTCTGTGTCTCTCCTTCATCCATGTTTCTTGTGCTCTCACCTGGGGAGCTGCAGGGCTTCTGGGCTGTGACTCCGGCACCTGCACCAGACAATACAGGGGGTGAGTGGCAGACATAGGTACACTGGGGTGACATTAACCTTGATAATTAAGCCAAAACAAGTGAGGAAATCCCAAATCAGGGGTAATTCAAGAGCCCTAGACCCATATCCCACAACTGAATCCGTGTAAATTCAAGCCCAAGATCAACAGAAAACGCCCCCAGAAAAACTTCGAAAAACAGACTCCAGCGAGAAGCTTATGTAAATCCCTATAAATTCAAGCCCAAGATCAACAGGAAAAAAAAAACCAGAAAAATTTCAGAAACAGACTCCACCGAGAAGCTGATGAACTGGAATTAATTTGCAAATTGGATACAATTAACTTAGCGTTAAACAGAGATTGGGAATGGCTAAGTCATTACACAAATTGAATCTATATTATGTATCCTAACACCTTCTTGTCAACTGTCTGATATTATTATTATTATTATTATTACTACTACTCCTCCTCCTACTAAACTGGTTAGTCTCTAAGGTGCCACAAGTTTTCATGGTCTTATTTATGTCTGATAATAGGCCATCTTGATTATCACTACAAAAGGTTTTTTCTCCTGCTGGTAATAGCTCATCTACATTAAATAACCTCTTAGGATTGATATGGTAACTTCCACCTTTTCATGTGTGCATATATACCTGTCTACTTTGTGTTCCATTCTATGCATCCAATGAAGTGGGCTATAGCTTATGCTGAAATGAATTTGTTAGTCTCTAAGGTGCCACACTCCTGTTCTTTGTATGGACACAGACTAACATGGCTGCTACTCTGAAACCAGAGACTGAGTAGTTTGCCTCTGGAAGTCAGTGGCAGAACTGGGACTGGGGCCAAGGCCCTTTGAGACCAATTCCAGCACCTTGGTCACAAACTCACAAAACCACTGGGGCTAACCAGTGACCAGGTAGGTGACCGGGGCTTCATCCAGGTATCATGTGTAGCCCCGGTCACCCACCTGGTCACTGGTTAGCCCCAGTCACCACACCTGGTTACCATGGTCAGTCCGTCACCCTACCTGGGAACCATGTGCAGTCATCCCCACCTGGGTATCATGTGCAGTTCTGGTCACCCTACCTGGGTACGGTGTGTAGCCCCCTTCACCACACATGAGCAGTCTTGGTCACCCCACCTGGGTACTATGCAGATTCCCAGTCATCCCACCTGGGTTCCATGTACCACCCTGCTTATCCAATCCTCAAATCCGAGGAAGCACAGAAAAATTACAGAATGGCCACAGGAAACATGAAAAATATAAAAATGAGAAAAGCGGGTAAAACCTGGCCACTCTTTCTTCTGTTGCAGATGAGGTGACCAGAACTGCCTATGGTGCCCAAGTGAGGTGAAGAGGGCTACACACCGTACCCAGGTAGGGTGACCAGGGTTGCACATAAGCAATGGGACATTGTTCATTTTGTTGCATTCAGAGGGAAGAAAAAAGAGAAACTGGATTAAATGAAAATTTAAAAAATAATAATTTCTAAATTTCAAAAGATTTCAAAAATTTTTTTTTTTTACAAAAGCAAACATTCTTTTCATTTGGAACCCCATGACATGGCAACAACTTTGAAATTTAAAAATGTATCATAAAAGTGCTTTTTGCATGTTTTTATGCAGCTGCATTTTGGAACAGCTTTACATTATATGCTGTGGGCCTCTGTTCACACTGGCTCCTCCAGCATGACCAGTGTAGCACTGGCTCACAGTCACAGCATCTGCTCTCCTGCTGAACATGAGAAAATGTTCATGTTGGGGAAATGTTCATGTGGGGAAATTCAGTGGGAAAATTATCCTGATTTTATTTGTGAATTTTGAAATTTCTTGGACATTTTGAGCATTTCTCAGTCCTGTACTTTTCCCTGACTTAATTGATCTTTCTGAAAGGGCTGGATACAACAGGGACACCATGTATGTACCCTGAGTCTCATCATGGCTATGGACAGAAAGTCCCAGTTGGGAATCTTACAAAGTTTGGATAGGTGCAAGGCAAGATTAAAGTCTCCATTACAGTTTAAGAAATTTTTTCTAATAGTAAAACACTTCTCACCGTATAAACTGCTGAAAAACCTTTCCTAATCAGCTTCAACTCTTTGTCTTTGTCCCTGAAATGAGCTTCATGCAGCCAGCCCTAATCCTATCATCTCCTGATTTGTAATCTGAATATTATCATTTTAATGCAGGTCCATTCTATGTACTATTAAAGATCTGCTCACAGACTCAGACTTTCAAGCTGTGTAGGTGATTTGGATGCTCAGTTGCCATGCATTTGAACAAGGTGTCCAAATCCCTTAGGCATCTGAAAATCTCAGCCACAGGATATAGTATTTACGTGAGTACAATACACACGGGAGCATTATATATAAAGTAGAATTATCAAAACAATGTTCTGAGGATTAAATATTCTCTCAGAAATTGATAAGAAATTTTGGCCCATGAATTTCAAACCGAACATGAAATAACTGTTTAGATCTCAGTATAATATCCATGTGCAGCTGTTCATTTAAACCATTTTTACCATAACTTCCCCCCCTCAAGCCTGGTCCCCAAATCTCCCCAGTCCAGGCAGAGCCATAAACCTGCCTCCCCCGAAAACCCACTGCACACTCACAGAGCATCCACAGCAGAATCATGGGGGGATCACGAGCTGGCGACTCAGCCTGAATATCCCACAGCACCATCTACTCTAGGTCTCTGATGAGCAGCCGCCAGGGCTCTGTCCCCCAGGTCCCTACTTCTCCCCCACTTCTTCCGGCCCGGACAGGCTCTGGGCTCTTGTAGCATGTCTGAGGCAGGCCCTGATGTGTCTGTGGCCAGAGGGGCCCTCCCACATGAGATGAGAATGGAAACATTACTCACCATCCCCACCCCCACCCCCACCCCAGTTGGTCTCTGCATCGGGGAGAGCTCGACCCCCTGGTTTCCCATAGGAACCTCCCTGTGACAGGCTCAGTCCTGCTGAGACAAAACTAGTGAATTTCTAAATCCATTCCTTGGAAAATGTCAAATTCCTCTTAACAATTCCCACCATTTTCCCACTAGCTCCAGCTGTCTCCTGAGATGGGAGACACAAGGGCATATTCTTGGCACGAGCTCGTATCTGTCTCGGTGTCTCCACAGCCTGCCATATGCACCTCTGCCAGAGCAGGAGTTATGGAGGGGGGGGCTGAATTTATCACAGAATGATGCACAAGGGTCATTAACATGTGCTCTGAGCTCCGGGACCCCTCTGGTAGTGTCAGCTCTCTCTCCACTGGCTTCTTCACTGCACACCCTCAGCTCATGCCTCCAGGGGCCATGTGTCCCTGTCACACTGACCCAGGCCTGCTCAGCCCAGGCATATGGCTTGCGCAGATACTGTGGCTGTAGAACAACCAGACATGTGTTCCTAGAAAAGGGCAACAAAGGTGCAACAAGATTATTGTTCCTAGAGAAGGGCAACAATAATCTTGTTCCTAGAGAAGGGCAACAAAGGTGTGACAAGATTATCTGCCCAAGCCATATGCCTGCTCGACCCAGGCATATGGCTTGGGCAGATACTGTGGCTATAAAACAACCAGACATTTGTTCCCAAAGAAGGGCAACAAAGGTGCGACAAGATTATGACTATCAACAGATGGCTCAGGCAGTAGTGCTATGAGGAGGGCTTTGGGATATATGGCCACTGGGAGGCAATCATGGACAAAGGACTGTTCTCTTAGGATGGGCTTCACCTGAGTAGGGAGGGAAATAGACTTCTGGAATGGAGGTTGGCACAACTGATTAAGAGAGCTTTAAACTAGAAAGCTGGGGGAGATGGTTGGGAGATGTTCAGGTAATCTCCACACTGGCTTTTAACACTGAGAGGGAAGAAAATGAAGTAAGAAAGGATACAGCTCTGGGTAGGAGAATGCACATAAGGAGCAAGGGCAGTGTGGATACTAGTCTAATAGGTCATAACAGCAGTAGAATGTCCAGGCCTAATCAGGTAAAGAATGTGTGCAAGGCTAAAAGGCATAAATTAAGACATTTATACACCAGAGCGAGAAGCCTAGGTAACAAAATGGAGGAACTAGAGCTACTGGTGCAGAAAGTGAAACCAGATATTATAGGGATAATAGAAACATGGTGGAATAGTACTCATGACTGGAGTACAGGTATTGAAGGGTATGTGCTGTTTAAGAAAGACAGAAATAAAGGTAAAGGTGGTGGAGTAGCATTGTATATCAATGATGAGGTAGAAAGTAAGGAAATAAGAAGTGATGGAATGGAGATGACAGAATCTGTCTGGGCAAAAATCACATTGGGGAAGAATAGAGCCTCCCCTGGGATAGTGCTCAGGGTGTGCTATAGACCACCGGGTTCAAATTTGGATATGGATAGAAACCTCTTTAGTGTTTTAAATGAAGTAAACAATAATGGGAATTGTGTGATCATAAGAGACTTTAACTTCCCAGATATTGACTGCAGGACAAGTGCTAGCAATAACAATAGGACTCAGAATCAGAGGGATAGCCGTGTTAGTCTGGGATTGCAGAAGTGACAAAGAGTCCTGTGGCACCTTAAAGACTAACTAAAGTTTTAGAGCATAAGCTTTCGTGGGCTAGTACCCACTTCGTCGGATGCATGCAGTGGAAGTATCCAGGGGCAGGTATAAATAGGTAGGCAAGAACCAGGTGGGAGATAACAGGGTTAGTCCGATGAGGCTGAACCAGCTTGTTATCTCTAATCAGGGAGGGTGAGATGTTCCTCTAGCAGCTGAATTGGAGGTGTGAATAGCGAGAGAAGAGAAGCTGCTTTTGTAGTTAGCTAGCCACTCGTAATCTTTGTTCAATCCTTGATTGATAGTATCAAATTTGCAAATGAATTGCAGCTTTGCAGTCTCTCTTTGTAGTCTGGACTTGAAGTTTTTTTGCTGCAAAATGCTGACCTTTAAATCTTTTATAGTGTGTCCAGCAAGGTTGAAGTACTCTCCTACAGGTTTTTGTATATTGCCATTCCTGATGTCTGATTTGTGTCCATTTATTCTTTTTCGTAGGGACTGTCCAGTTTGACCGATGTACATAGCAGAGGGACATTGCTGGCACATAATGGCGTATATTACATTGGTAGATGTGCAGGTGAATGAACCAGTAATGGTGTGGCTGATCCGGTTTGGTCCTGTGATGGTGTTGCTGGTGTAGATGTGTGGGCAGA
>ML677425.1:2311041-2441139 GCA_007922305.1 Dermatemys mawii | reverse complement strand
GATCAGCCACACCATTACTGGTTCATTCACCTGCACATCTACCAATGTAATATACGCCATTATGTGTCAGCAATGTCCCTCTGCTATGTACATCGGTCAAACTGGACAGTCCCTACGAAAAAGAATAAATGGACACAAATCAGACATCAGGAATGGCAATATACAAAAACCTGTAGGAGAGCACTTCAACCTCACTGGACACACTATAAAAGATTTAAAGGTCAGCATTTTGCAGCAAAAAAACTTCAAGTCCAAACTACAAAGAGAGACTGCAAAGCTGCAATTCATTTGCAAATTTGATACTATCAATCAAGGATTGAACAAAGATTACGAGTGGCTAGCTAACTACAAAAGCAGCTTCTCTTCTCTCGCTATTCACACCTCCAATTCAGCTGCTAGAGGAACATTTCACCCTCCCTGATTAGAGATAACAAGCTGGTTCAGCCTCATTGGACTAATCCTGTTATCTCCCACCTGGTTCTTGCCTACCTATTTATACCTGCCCCTGGATACTTCCACTGCATGCATCCGACGAAGTGGGTACTAGCCCACGAAAGCTTATGCTCTAAAACTTTAGTTAGTCTTTAAGGTGCCACAGGACTCTTTGTCAATAGGGCTCAGATTTTCCTAGATGCGATAGCTAATGGATTCCTTCATCAAGTACTTGCTGAACCAGCAAGAGGGGATGCTATTTTAGATTTGGTTTTGGTGAGTAGTGAGGACCTCATAGAATAAATGGTTGTAGGGGACAACCTTGGTTTGAGTGATCATGAACTAATTCAGTTCAAACTGAATGGAAGGATGAACAAAAATGATCTGCGACTAGGGTTTTTGATTTCAAAAGGGCTAACTTAAAAAAATTAAGGACATTAGTTAGGGAAGTAGATTGGACTGAAGAACTTGGGCATTTAAAGGCAGAGGAGGCTTGGAATTACTTCAAGTCAAAGTTTCAGAAACTATCAGAAGCCTGCATCCCAAGAACGGGGGGAAAAATCATAGGCAGGAGTTGTAGACCAAACTGGATGAGCAAGCATTTCAGGGAGATGATTAAGAAAAAGCAGAAAGCATACAGGGAGTGGAAGATGGGAGGGATCAGCAAAAAAAGCTACCTTATTGAGGTCAGAACATGTAGGGATAAAGTGAGAAACGCTAAAAGCCATGTAGAGTTGGACCTTGCAAAGGGAACTAAAACCAATAGTAAAAGGTTCTATAACCATATAAATAAGAAGAAAACAAGGAAAGAAGAAGTGGGGCCACTAAACACTGAGGATGGAGTGGAGATTAAGGATAATCCAGGAATGGCCCAATATCTAAACAAATACTTTGACTCAGTCTTTAATTAGGATTTTAGGGATAATAGTAGGATGATAAATGGGAATGAGGGTATGAAAATAGATATTACCACCTCCGAGGTAGAAGCCAAACTTGAACAGTTTAATGAGACTAAATCGGGGGCCCAGATAATCTTTATCCAAGAATATTAAAGGAACTAGCACATGATATTGCAAGCCCATTAGCAAGAATTTTTAATGAATCTGTAAGTTCAGGGGTTGTACTGTATGACTGGAGAATTGCTAATGTAGCTCCCATTTTTAAGACAGGGAAAAACATGTGATCTAGGTAACTATAGGCCTGTTAGTTTGACATCTGTAGTATGCAAGATCTTGGAAAAAATGTTGAAGGAGAAAGTAGTTAAGGACATTGAGATTAATGGCAAATGGGACAAAATACAACATGGTTTTACAAAAGATAAATCGTGCCAAACCAACCTGATCTCCTTTGTTGAGAAAGTAACAGATTTTTTAGACAAAGGAAGTGCAGTGGATCTAATTTACCTTGATTTCAGTAAGGCATTTGATACAGTTTCACGTGGGGAATTATTAGTTAAATTGAAAAAGACAGGGATCAATATGAAAATTAAAAGGTGGATAAGGAACTTGTTAAAGGGGAGACTACAAAGGATTATACTGAAAGTTGAATTATCAGGCTGGAGGGACATTACCAGTGGAGTTCCTCAGGGACTGGTTTTGGGACCAATCTTATTTAATCTTTTTATTACTGCCCTCTTAACAAAAAGTGAGAATGTGCTAATGAAGTTTCCGGATGACACAAAGCTGGGAAGTATTTCCAATACAGAGAAGGACTGGGGTATCATACAGGAAGATCTAGATCACCACTTAAACTGGAGTAATAGTAATAGGATGAAATTTAATAGTGAAAAGTACAAGGTCATGCATTTAGGGATTAATAACAAGAATTTTAGCTGTAAGCTGGGGACACATCAATTGGAAGTAATGGAGGAAGAGAAGGACCTTGGGGTATTGGTTGACCACGGGATGACTATGAGCTGCCAATGTGATATGGCCATGAAAAAAAGCTAATGTGGTCTTGGGATGCATCAGGAGAGGTATTTCCAGTAGAGAAAAGGAGGTGTTATTACTGTATACAAGGCACTGGTGAGACCTCATCTGGAATACTGTGTTCAGTTCTGGTCTCCCATTTAAGAGGGATGAATTCAAACTGGAACAGGACAGAGATGGGCTACTAGGATGATCCAAGGAATGGAAAACCTGCCTTATGAAAGGAGACTCAAAGAGCTTGGCTTGTTTAGCCTAACCAAAAGAAGGCTGAGGGGAGATATATAAATATATCAGAGGGATAAATACCAGGGAGGGAGAGGAATTATTTAAGATCAGTACCAATGTGGGCACAAGAACAAATGGATATAAACTGGCCAGCAGGAAGTTATATTGGAAATTAGACAAAGGTTTCTAACCATCAGAGGAGTGAAGTTCTGGAACAGCCTTTCAAGGGGAGCAGGGGGGAAAAAGACCTATCTGGCTTCAAGACTAAGCTTGATGAGTTTATGAAGGAGGTGGTATGATAGGAGCCTAATTTTGGCAATTAATTAATTTATGACTATTAAGCAGTAAATATGCCCAATGGCCTGTGACGAGATGTTAGATGGGATAGGATCTGAGTTACTACAGAGAATTCTTTCCTGGGTGTCTGGCTGGTGAGTCTTGCCCACATGTTCAGTGCTTAGCTGATTGGCATATTTGGGGTCGGGAAGGAATTTTCCTCCAGGGCAGATTGGCAGTGGCCCTGGAAGTTTTTCACCTTCCTTTATAGCATAGGGCACGATTCACATGCTGGAGGATTCTCTACACTTTGAAGTCTTTAAACCGTGATTTGAGGACAGCAAGAACTCAGACGTAGGTTAGAGGTCTGCTACAGGAGTGGGTGGGTGAGATTCTGTGGCCTGCATTGTGCAGGTCAGACTAGATTATCATAATGGTCCCTTCTGACCTTAAAGTATATGAGTCTATGAGGACGTGGTCTCTGGACAGTTCTCCCTTTGGCTGGGGGTTATAAAAAGGTTAGGAATTGGCTGGGCACAGGACCTTAGCATTGGAAAGCTGATGTGCCAATATATAAAAAGGGTAAACAGAATGACCCAGATAATTGTAGTCCTATTAGTCTGACATGGCTTCCCAGCAAGATAATAGAGTAGCTAGAATTAAAGAAGGGTAATATCAGAACATAAGAATGGCCAGCACTTCCTTTTGTTTGTTTTAAAACTGACTCCTATAAATATCATTGGGTGACCCGTGGTTCTTGTGTTATGTGAAGGGGTAAATGATACTTCCCTATCACTTTCTCCACACCAGTCATGATTTTATTCACCTCTATCATATGCCTCTTAGTTGTCTCTTTTCTATGCTGAACAGTCTGAGTGTTTTTAATCTTTCCTGATATGGAAGCTATCCCATACTCCTAATAATTTTTGTTGCTCTTCTCTATTCTTTTCCAAATTCCAATGTATCTTTTTTGAGATGAAGTGACCAGAAGTGCAGTCAGTATTCAAGGTATGGACGTACCATGTATTTATAGTGATATGTATGAGTTTCAATATCCATCATTGTTCCATATTATTTTTAATATTTATATAGTGTCATTATGATATTTTCTGTCTTATTATCTATTCCTTTCCTAGTTGTTCCTAACATTTTGTTAACTCTTTTGATTTCTAATGTATACAAAGCAGATGTTTTCAGAGAATTATCCACGGTGATTCCAAGATCTCTTTCCTGAGTGCCAACAGCTAATTTACATCCCATCATTTTCCTTGTATAGTTGTACTACTTTGCATTTATCAATATTGAATTTCATTGGCCATTTTGTTGCCCATTCACCCATGTTTGTGAGATCCCTTTGTAACTCTTTGCAGTCTGCTTTGGATTTAACTATATAGAGTTATTTTGTATCATCTGTAAACTTTGCCACCTCACTGTTTACCCCCTTTCAAGAACATTTATGAATATGTTGAATAGCATTGGTCCCAGTACCTATCCCTGGGGAAGCTTGATGTACACAGTTCTGGGCTATGGGGAGAATCAGCTTCCTTTGTCTAAGTCAGCCCTTCTTTGTCCGTCCTGCCTTGAATTAGGCTTTAAACCATATGTTTAGTACTGCGACAAAGCTCTGTCCTTATCTTCGTGGATCCTGCGTTTCCTGGTGGATTTCACTAGCCTCAGAGGCTCACTGTGACCCTCCATGTAGCCCTTCTCTCTCTAGAGACAAGGACACAGCCTATTGAGCCATTTTCATCATAAGCCAGTGAGGAGAAGCTATCCTTCCTGGCACAGTCTCTGTTGTCTCCCAATCTCAGTGATTAATTAGGGGAGGCAGAAAGGGGGGAGCCCAGGCCCGCCCTCTACTCCGGGCTCCAGCCCAGGGACCCTAATAGTATCAGCTAAGATTGCTGACCTTTTAGCCACAAAACACAATACAATTCCCTGGGTTACTTCCCCACAGCAGTCCCCGCTTCTTCAAACTCCATTTCACTCTTATCTCAGGGCCTCCTTCCTTGCGTATGATACGGTGTCTACCACTCAGTCTCACCAACAGCACAACTTCCTCAAACAGCTCCTGATATCCACACCCACCTGACAAACTGGGAGGTTTTTTAACTGGTTTCAGCCAGCCACTGATTGGCTTCAGGTATCCCAATCAGGCTAGCTATTTCTACTGCTTTCTAGAAGCTTCATAATTGGCCTCAGGTGTCTTGATTAACCTGAACAACTGCCATTTGGTTCCAAAGGTGCCAGGGATTTGTTTGGCCTGGAACTAATATATCTGCTTCTTATCACGTTCCTATAGCCATCTGGCCTTTCCCCATCACAGTACATAGACACAGCTTCTTCAGTATCACCTTGTCATAAGTATAAAGTAGCCTAGAATTAGAATTTACCTGTAAGGGGTTAAGCTAAAGGTAACCTGAGAGGTGGACAACTGACCAATGAGAAATTCCTCAGGAGACAAAGGATTTTGAGTCTCAGTTTCTCTCTGAGTTTCTCTCTGTTCAACTCGGCTATGGGATGAACCACACCTATTTCTTTTACTATAACTATAAGCTTCTATCCAGTAACAAGTAAGGTAGTCAAATAGTAAGCTTAATCTGTTTTTTTTTTTATCACTTGGAGGGTTCTCAGTGGTGAGTGTTGGCTGGGTGCTTCTTCATATTGTAAGATTCAGCAGAGATATCAACAGTGGGAGAAAGTTGCCTCAGGGGAGAGGTTTAGTTTCTTAATTCTTTTGTTGATTATGGTAGATGCTGTTCTATTGATGGTTATAAGGGATTTATTCCTTTCTTTTTTTCCCTTTTATTAAAATCTTTCTTTTAAGAATCTGACTGCTTGTTTTCCATTGTGTAAGATCCTGGTTTTGGATCAGGCACGTCTCACAGGATCAGGCGAGGCTTTTCTCTCAAGCTTCCCAGGGAAGGAATATATTTGGGGTTTTGTGGAAAGAGAAAGAGGGGCTTCAAGTGGCCCATGTCCAATAGTTTTTGAGACATTCTCACTTGATGGTGGCAGCATATCAGTTCCAGACACAGAAGAAGTTGTATTCTGGGGAAAAACATTTTAACCCAAGCTGGTAAAATAAGTTTGGGGGGTTATTTCTTTTTTCATGCGCGTCCCCACATCTGTACCCTAGAGTTCAGAGTGGGGAGGCAATCCTGACACACCCCTGCATATGTCACCCAACAGGTATGAGGGTCAATGCGATCCTGACTTTCATTTATGTTCTCATATGACATTCTCTATAGGTAAATACTATGACCACAATGTATTGCGTGTAGTGAATTTTTTGGATCTGTCAAGGGCTACAGGGACAGAGCAGTGACCCCTTTGCCAGGTGTCACTGAGGTGTCCTAAGGATCACACTTTCGTGAGAGGGAGTCTTGTCTATACCTGCTGTGGGCCAGCTCCCTTAATCCATCAGTTTCTGTGTTAGTATATAGGTCTGTTTGTCGGCCTCATATAGAATTTTGGGTTTGACTTTTTGATACTCTTATATTTTATACTAATATGTGTGAAGAACAATGAACAAAGACACTGCTGCATTTCCCACAACCAGAAGTGGGTTTTTGTAGAATGGGAAGAGATAAGGGATAGAGCAGTTAAAGTGTTACATGACATGGTGGGAGTGTAATGTATGAGCATATACTGGAAGGCTGCCTGGCTACTCTCAGAAGCCAAGGTCAAGCTACCAGTTAGGAAGGGCAAGGGGGAGAAGGATGGGGGCAGGCATAAGAAACACTAAAAACCAAAGAAAGGCTGGACTTGGCCAGAGCACAACCTCAGTCCTTACCCCTCTCATGTGGTACAAAAGAGGTGGGATGAAGACCCAGATCCACAACCCTCCAAAAAGAAACATGACCGTATGTTGTAAGAGGTGTGACTAGGAGTGTGCACTGCAGGTATATTTGGGCCTGCTAAGGAAGAGGAGAGGGACAGGGAAAGGGGAATGCGGAACGAGCACACAGGCAAGGATCTGTGGTGTCAGAGATGGCAAGGGGGACATGGGGTAAATGCTCTGTGGCATCAGAGGTGGGAACGGAACACTGGGATACAGACTCTGCTGGTGTGTAGAGCTATGGATATGTTTGCTTGGAACTAACCCCAATAAACATTGTGTTGCCTGCACTTCGGATTTCTGGTCTTCTGCTTTCCGTCTGCATGACAAGAACTAGGGGAGAGGGTGAAGAGAAAGCCCTCTAACATTCTGGCAGCACAATTACAGCCTACCTGGCCTCTGCAGGCCTCAATCTCTCTGTATAAGCTAGTGATAGGCACCCACCAACCCCCGAGCCCTCCAAGTGTCCCTCTGGGGTGCCAGCCCCTGTTCCACTGGACATGCACAGAGCTCTCAGACTCGCTATTCCCACAGGAACAACACACACCAGCTTACCAGGTTCAACTCAGGATCACTGCTCTGCTCCACACACAGCCCTGAGAGAGATTTATAGTGAAAACAAGAATAGTTTATTATTAAAGATCAGATATTTGAGTGACAGTAAGTAAGAATATTGGAAACAAATGGTTACCTATCAAATAGAAGCACAACATGATTTCTAGTGCCAAAACTTAGCTAACAAGGCATTCTCCTGTCCCCTGATTACCTCCAAGCCATTCTCCCAGCATTTTCAACCAAGTTGTCTGAGATCTCTTCTCACACAATCAAGTCCACTGGCAGCTCGTCCTCACAAACTAAAGGAAATGTGGGGTTCATCTGCACCCCAGAAATAGTTCCAAAACTTCATTCTCTTACTCCTAAACAGGAGAACCCTTGCTGGCTTTGTTTCTTCCTAGAAACCCCTCAGTCTATTGATTTGCATTTTGCTCAGACTGTAATTGGGCATCCATTGTGAGCTAGACAAAACTCATTTTGCACATGACCAGCCAGAGAGAGAAGCGCCTCTTCCCCCTGCCTGCCAGGAGTGTGGGGATCACCTTTCTGTGATCTGAAGAACATATTTTCAAGTATAAAGACATGACTCTTCACGTATTATCTGTACATACATCTCACAATGATTGTGACAACCAGTGTGACACAGGCTTCCATTAGAGCCTTTCCATGGCATTCTTTGGCAGATTAATGTGTAGACACCAGACCCAGGAAATCCCTGTAACCCTCTGACCCCATGCCCTCTCCCAGTTGGCACCAGGAGTTCCATGGAAATGGGCCATGAGGAGATTGCTGCATCAGGGGAGCAGCATTGCTCTGGATCTATGCATCTCTATATACCTCATTGAGCCATGTGGCATGCGCTGTGCTGAGCTGCTAGGTCAGCTGGGTCGTGGGTGTGGGGTCAGTGGGAAGAGAGGTGCCTGCACTGAAGAGACCTCTGATAATGCAGCGAGCACAGTCTGGGTGAGGGCTGTAGGTGGGTGTCTGGGTCTGTACATAGAACAGACAGGGCAGGTCTCCAGACAGGTCACTATGCACAGATTAGTCTATATTAATGTATAGGCCACTCCCATTTTGACTCTTTCTTCTATCTATATTTTTCTCATTTTATTGATTATATTTCAGAAAAATGTGCCTTGGATTCAGCCCCCTGATGGGGGGTTTCCACAGCCTGGCCTACACAGATCCAGGGATGTTAAAGCCAGAGGGACCACTGTGTTCATCTGTCTGGCCCCCTGCAATATCCAGGCCAGAGAATCCCATGCAGTGATCCCTGAGTCCAGCCCATCTCTGTGGTGGAGCTGGAGAGTGTCTTCTAGTAACAACAGTCTCGATATACAACCAGTGAGTGTTGGAACATCCCCCATTTCCCCAATTGCAAAAGCTCCAGGCACAAGTGTGAGTATCTCCTCAGACAGACTGGCCATCCCCTAACACTGAACAGACACCTGGGCTCAGGGCTGGCTCCCGGGATGACCCTGCTGAGTCACCAGCTCCATGTCTGGCAACACTCTGTCTCTGGGAGGCTCTCCCAGCAGCTCTTCCCATCTCCCCCGGCTAAGCCAACAGCCCAGGCCTGGAGCAGTGCATCTGGTGGACACCAGCATTCATGGAGGATAGTGAACAATTGGGGATTTCTGGGAAATGTCTTTTACTTTGGCTTGAGAAGCCCAGAGTGAGACATGAGCCAAGCAGAGACCTTCTTGGTTTCGTCACTGTCTGACATGGACCTAGGCAGCCCTTTGTTAGGGGATAACAATGTCCCCTCCACAGAACACAGCAGACGGGCCATTTCTGAGTCCAGCAGGAATGTGGACATTGGAATGACCCCAGAGAGTGACCTGCTCTTTCCTACACCCAGTGGCACGGACAGCTCATAAACATAAGGCAAAGGCAATGGAGTCTAGTTACTCAGACACAGGGATGGGAAACAGCAGAGCTGGGTTCTAGTCCTGGCTCTTCATGATAACAGTGGGCAAGTGACCCCATTGCTCTGTGCCTCACTTTTCCCTCCCATCATTTGTCGACCTAGATGACAAGATCTTTGGGGTCAGGGTCTATGCCTCACTAGCTGTGTGTAGCGTCCAATGTGCAAAATCTAAACTGGGACCCTGCCCAGTGATTGTCCCTGGGATTTGCTGTATGGGCCATGGCCAAAGTCCTCCCTCCTTGGGGACTCCTGAATTGTGTCAGGCTTCACTAACATCCTTTTCCTTGGGATCTGAGCAAGAGACAAGGCCTCAGACTTGGCCATCGCCAGGGTAACTCCTAGACCTTACTCCTGCATTGCACTTAGCACGGGACACAGGATGGGGAAATGCAGCTGCCTTTCTGTATAGGGAAAGGGAATGAGCATATTTCATATGAGCCCCGCACCCCCAAGGGCCGTAGATCCCAGTGAGAACCCAGAGCTCAGCCACCTTGCCCTGTTTGTTGGACTCTCTCAGCCACATGCCCACCCAGGACATTGTTATTATTGGTTATTTGGGGCAAAGCCCACATATATCAGGTACCTCCAACGCCTGAAGAGGGGACAGTCATTGAGGAGCTAGCAGTCTGAGGACAGACAAACAGACAGAATGGGGGGCGGGGGACAAGACAAGGATTGTCTGTGCAAATCCCCATGTTTCACTCTAGGCAAGTGGAGCAATGAGATTGCTCAGAGGGATTGAGACATGGAGAGCGGAGGGATGTGGAGAGGAGCACAGAGAAAAGAGGGCATATGGGAGGCAGACAGGTCCTGTCTCCCTCAGCCCTGGGCACTCACATGTGTGTTGGTCCCCCACCTCCCCGACATGCCCTGCGTGGGGCAGGTTGGAGTAGGGCTGCTCAGGGACAAGCCTAGAATGAGACATGATCTCTCACCTCTGAAAATGAGAGAAGCCCGGCATTCAGGCCTGAGCCACAGCCCACAACTCAGTTCCAAGGTACCATGGACGTCGATGGGCTGTGGGTCAGGCGCTCAGAGTGAGATTTTCGAGAGCTCAGAACCCAATGTGCTCTTAGCGTGCTGAACACTGTGGGAATCAGGCCAGGATGCAGTCATCTACTTCCTGAGACAATGGTTTCTCACGGCTGGGGCCGATGCTTGGGATCAGGTTCCAGGCTAGGCAATAAACAAAGAAAACGTCAGCGATGTTTAGCCTGTCGGTGGCGGAGCAAGGAGAGATCGTCCCAGACACAGAGCTGCTACAAATCCATATTTCATGTCTCTCCAGAGAAGCTTCAGACACACTGGGCCAGATCTCAGCTGGTGTAAATCAGCCCTGCTCCACTGGAGTCAATGGATCAGATCCCCAGCTTGTGTAATCATAATAACGATTAATAATAATGCACTAGCACCTGAAGGCCAAATCCAGGTCAGATTTCATTGTGTGAAAGTTTTACCGACATGATAAATATCTGTCCTTGCCCCAAAGTCACGACATTAAAGGTGGATGAGACAGAAAAACAGGTCAAGGAGGTAGGTTTGGAGAATGGGATTACAAATCCTAATAAGAACACCCATACTGGGACAGACCAATAGAGCATCTAGCCTAGTATCATGTCTTCCAACAATGGCCAGTTCCAGGTGTTTCAAAAGGAATGAACAGAACAGGACAATTAGAGAGTGGTCCATCCCCTGTCCACTGTCTGGCAGTCAGAGGCTAGGGACAGCCAGAGCATGGCATTGCATCCTGGGCCATCTTGGCTAATAGCCACTGATGGCCCTAATTTCCATGAATTTATCTAATTCTTGTTTCATCCCATTATCCTGTTAGCCTTCACAACATCCCCTGGCAACAAGTTCCACAGGCTGACTCCACGTTGTGTATAAAAGTACTTCCTTTTGTTTGTTTTAAACCTATTGCCTATTCATTTCATTGGTTGACCCTGGTTCTTCTGTTATATTAAGGGGCAAATAACACTTCCTTATTCAAGTATCACAGGGGTAGCCGTGTTAGTCTGGAGCTGCAAAAGTGACAAAGAGTCCTGTAGCACCTTATATACTAACAGATGTATTGGAGCATACACTTTCGTGTGCGAAGACCCACTTTGTCAGATGCAACTGACAAAGTGGGTCTTGGCCCACGAAAGCTTATGCTCCAATACATCTGTTAGTTAATAAGATGCTACAGGACTCTTTATCACTTCCTTATTCACTTTCGCTGCACTGTTCAAGAGGCTATAGACCTCTATGAAATCCCTTCTTAGTCATCTATCTTCTAAGATGAACAGTTCCAGTCTTTTTAATTTCTCCCTATATGGAACATGTTCCATACCCCTAATCAGTTTCGTTGCCCCTTTCTGTTCTTTTTTCAATTCCAATATATCTTTTTTGAGGTGGGGTGACCAGAACTGCACATAATATTCAAGGCGTGATCATACCATAATTTTTATATAGTGGCATTATGATATTTTCTGTCTCATTTTCTATCCCTTCCTAATGGTTCCTAACATTCTGTTCGTTTTTTGACTGCTGCTGCACATTGAGCAGATGGTTTGAGAGAAGTATCCATGATGACTCCAAGATCTCTTTCTGGAGTACTAATTACTAATTTAGACCTCATCATTTTGTATGTAAAGTTGAGATTATATTTTCCAATATGCATTACTTTGCATTTATCAACATTGAATTTCATCTGCCATATTGTTGCTCAATCACCCAGTTTAGTGATATTCCTTTGTAACCCTTTTCAGTCAGCTTTGTACTTAACTATCTTGAGTAATTTTGTATCATGTGCAAACTTGGACACCTCACTGTCTGTTTTGCCCCTTTTTCAAGACAATTTATAAATATGTTAAACAGCACTGGTGCCAGTAGAGATCCCTGGCAGACACCAGTATTTGCCTCTTTTCATTCTGAAAATTGACCATTTATTCCTAACCTTTGTTTTCTATGTTTTATCCAGTTACTGACCCATGAGGGGACTTTCCTTCTTATCTCATGACTGCTTACTTTGCTTAAGAGCCTTTGGTGAGAGACTTTGTCAAGGCTTTCTTATAGTTCAAAGTACACTATATAGACAGGATCACCCTTGTCCACATGACCCCTCTAAGAATTTCAGTAGATTAATGAGGCATGATTTCGCTTTATGACAATTGTGTTGACTCTCCCCCAACATATTGCATCACCTATATGTCTGATAATGCTGTTCTTTTTAATCATTTCAACCAATTTGCCTGATACTGACATTAGGTTTACAGGTCTATAATTGAGAGGGTCACCTCCAGTGCCTTTCTTTCAAAAAATTGGTGTCACATTAGCTATTCTCCTGTCATCTGGTACAGAGTCTAAGTAATAGGTTACATACTACAGTTAATCGTTCCATAATATTATATTTGAATTCATTCAGAATTCTTGGGTGAATACTATCTACTGCTGGTGACTTATTACTGTTTAATTCATCAGTTTGTTCCAAAACCTCCTCTACTGACATCTCGGTTTGGGACAATTCCTCAGATTTAATAGGATGCGTACAATCCTACACCAGTTCGGCAACAATCATAGCTCATTACCTGCCATAATCATTCCCAGGTTCCCATGGTTAAAGCCCACAGAATTTTAAAATGACTGATACCAGCCAGCTGTTCCCTTCCCCCTCCTCACATTGTGTTGGGGTCCAACAACTCACCTCTTACACTCAAGATCTGGAGAACGAGAATTGTGCATGTGGCTCTGGTTGTTCCTGTACTCGTACATACATCTAAACTGGCCTGAGCTCTGCACAGAGAAGTTATACTGATATATTAACTGGCTTGGCATGGCCAGTTGGCTTGCTATTCCTCTGTCATCCTGACACAAAAAAACTACAGCAGCTAAAATGTGGGGCTGAAGTGAATTCTGAACCGAAACGGGATCCCCCACCTGAGCTGAGGAGGAGCTCAGGGACAATTTAGGAGAAGGGAAGTCAGCTGCAACAAAAAGGAAATGTTAAAACATGTCTCTGAGGGAAGACCAAGGGCTTGTCTTCACAGCAGCATTAAATTGAGTTATAACTCAGATGTTGCCCCTAACTTGATTCTCATCCCCATACAAATCCCTTAACTCTAGTGCAGTGGTGCTGTAAACTGGAGGTAGCCAGCCCAAGTGGTGGTATAGGCAAAAACTTGAGTGATGTTTGCACTGGGTGGGGTCAATTGTGTGAGCTCCACTCGACCTGCTGGATGCCAAGCAGGCCCATGACTGTGTGTGTAAGGGCAACCCCAGGGAGGGGTGGTGTAGCAATACTATACATAGTAAATAGAAGATAAAAGAGTAAGAAACTTACCGCAGGAATGCAAGAGACCTAAAGGCCTAATCCTATAATAATAGCTCAAGCAGTTAGCATAAGAATTAGGCCTTGTACCCTGTGCAGCAGGAGTTGCTCAAGAAATTAGAATAAGTAAATAAATAACAGTGACCTTAAGTCACAAGATGCCATAACACTGAGTTTATTGTTTCGTAATAATCATGAGTGTTGCAAAATGCCCATAGGTAACTCAAGAAGGCCATTTGTACCAGTTTAGGGTATTTCTGGATGGGAATATCAACAGATGCTCAACCGCAGGTACCCATAGTAATCCAATTTACGCATATGTTACTGATTAACATAGTAACCTCCAGCAGGGGTCTTCAAACTTTTCCCTCTGTGGCCCCTTTCCACGGAGGGAAAAGTCTGGCGGCCCCCAAGGGGTATGACTGTTGAAATGCCGCCACAAAAAGCAGAAGCTTCCGCTTTCCGTGACGGCATTTCAGCGGGACTAAAATAGCCTGCCCAGGAGTTCGGCTGTCTCCCGGGTGGGCTTGGTGCACCCCAGATTGAAGACCTGTAGGATAAGGGCACCATGATATGATGAGGGTGAGGAAGTGAAGATATGGCACATGGAGGAAGACTTATGCACACAGATGCACAAGGACTACCACGGCCTGTGAAAACATCTGGTCGCAGCTACAGCCCTTGGAGTTCTTCATCGTCACGTCAGAGTCGGATCAGGATCTGTCTCCACCCTTGGAGCTCTCTCCAAGGGCAGAGCGAGTTCACACCTGCAGTGGGATGGGCAGTCCTTATGGGGCTGTATTACATCCCTTGACACATTTGGGTTGCTTTACGTATTGGACTAATCATTGTAGTGATCAAACTTTTCCAGTTACGAAGGGTCTTCCCTTAGTGTTAGCATTGTTGTCGTGCCCCCTGGGCCCCCCCAAAACAGTGACTCTAATAACACGGGGCCTGGTCTTGGGGCAAGAACCTACCAATAGATCAGGCAACAGCAGCATCAGCCCAGGCTGAGGGACCCAGGGCTCATACTTTGGCAGAGCAGCTGGAGCCTGGAGCACCATCCTGTGCCTGGTTAGCCAGAGGCTGCTCTGCTCCCTACAGACTGTGCCCCCACCCCTGCCCCGCAGACCCAGTTGAGCACTGGGTCATACCAGCCATCCAATGGGCTGGGGCTGACACAGCAGCGAGGGATTGGCTGGGCTCAGGAATGTCCTGGCCATGCCCCTTATATCAAGCCACACCCCCTATGCCAGCAGTTGGGACAGGGGCAGGTGAAGGAGCAGGCAGAGCAGCTCTTTGCACAGAATCCCTGCACTGGGGGGAACCTGCTGGGACCAGCTGCACCCGCTTTAGGATCACGCTGGGGCTGGCAGGTGCAGAGCAAAACACCCCCTCGCCCCCGGGGGCAGTCCGGCCTAGTGACTCTGCACCAGAGCATCAGCATTGCCTGGGACATCGTGCAGGGGTGCAGGTGCTGCTCTCCCAGCCACCTGGCTGTGCTGGGTCCCTGAGCTAGAAGAGGCAGCAGCAGACGGGTGATGGAAGGTCTCTGTGTCACAGGAGCAGCCTCGCTCTGGGTCTATGTTGTTAAAAATACAGCACTATGGTAAAAAGGGCTACGAGCTGCTAGCAAAGCCGTGCCCACAGGGACTGGGGGAGCAGATTCTGCACTGGAGATGACTCTGGTAATACAGTGACTACAGCCCAGGGGCGGCCTGCGGCTGGGTCTCTGTGTTTGTGCATCGCACCATCAGCACGTGTCTCTAGAGTCACACGAACTCGCTTCCTGACCACAGCTCAGGCTGGGCTTATTTATAGGTGGCTTGTGGCTTTGCTCTTTCTTCCTGCGATTCGATTTCTTCTGTTATATTTTCTCTTCTCAATCCTGACAGCGTCCTGCTGTCCCAGCCCTGGGCTCCACCACCCCCTAGCCCCAGCTCTGTCATAGTCTGGCTTCACATTCTCAGGCCTCCTCCACTGGAGACCCTCAGCCTTGGAATTAAACACTCTGGGCAGTGCAGCTGTTACTGCTGGTGTGTGGTTTTGCCCTGGCAATCACTATGTGTAAAGTGCAGTGTCCCTTGTGCATGTCTTTCAATGCTTAACGCAATGATTGGGACCAGGGATTTCCCTACACCCCCACCCTCACCACCCGGAATTTCCTCAACACCCTTCTCCCCCCCTAGTTTTGTGAATTAGTTACATGCAGTGTTGCCAAGTTAGTGATTGTCTGGAAATCTGAATTGATACACAGGATCTCTGTGTGAACAGGATTTCTCTGCTCACACACAAGGACTTGTATCAATTGATACATCCTGTGTATCAATGGATACAAGCCTTGTGTGTGAGCAGAGACATTTTTGTTCAATAAGGTTCGGGGCGAGGGAGCCAGATCCAGCAGGCCAGAGCTGTGGGCCCTGCTCCAGTATGGCACACACAGAAGGGAGGCTGGGAGCTCACAGTAAAAACTGGAATTTCGCAATGGCTGAACTCCTTGGGCAATTCCCCCACCCACTGTGTTCCCTGGAGGTTGTGATTTCTAGGCACTCACTACCCTTGCTGGTTCTTGTAGCATAGGGGCAGACATTTTAGTAGAAGCCCTTTTCCATACAGCCCGTCCCTCTCTGCTCTGCATAACAAACCAGTGCTAAAGGTTTGTGCTGTAAAGAGTTTAAAACATTTAGTGTCTAAATATGAAGTGGTTCAAAATGGTTACAGAAAATAAGCTGCAGTTTGGTGTTTTACTCTGTGTCAGGCCAGGCCTGGAACAATATACACAGTCACCTGCTCTACCAGGGGTTGGACCGGGGGTTATTCTTCCAGCCCCTCAGCCATGCTGAGAATGCAGCACAGCGACCATCCCCACAACAGAAATGAGCACGGCAGACGAGTGACGGGAAGGCCGTTGCATCACAAGTGCATCATCGCTCTGGGACTGTGTGTCTATAAATACTGATAAGCTGTGGGGACTGGGTCCGAGGGGTAGAGGGAGAGACTCCTGCGCTGGGAACAGCAACCACAGCCAGTAACCACAACCCCATCTCTGTGCTCACCTCACAGGCAGCGCGGGCTGTTTAGAACTAGACTTGGACAGATTCGCTTGTTATTGGTAAAAATCAATAAACAGCAATTTCCTCAAACACACCCAAACAATGAGATAATATTTCCATCTATCATAGTAGAACTGTACACAGAACAAAGTAAGAGAAATACTGCTAGAGACATTATTAGAGGCTGATTTAAGGATATTTACTGTGTATATTTTGACATGTGATAATGACAATTTGTTTTTTTATGATTATAATGCTTTAACTTTTTGAATCTCAACATCTACTGTCATTAAACATTCTCTGACCCCCCCCCCCAATGAGTAATTTCCTCCAGTGGGAAATTTTAAATTGATAAAAATAAACCTTTAAAATAAACCTCAATGTGATCCATCAAAATTATAAAAAGTAAACATGGAAGTCTGCCAAGTTTATTTATAACCCATGGCTGGGATCTGCGGGAGTCACCTGGGAGCGTCATCATCCAGAAACAGACACAGCAGATGTTTCTGGGTTGGTCATGTGACTCAGCCACACACCCCAAGTGATGTCCCCGTACTCCAGTCTGAGCTGTGCCTACTTCTGTGCTCCCCTGCACTTGTGTTCCCTGCTCTCAGCTCCACCTGACGGCTGTCAACAAATACCAGAGACAAGTCCATGGGGGGCTGTATGGTCCAGGCAACTGGGAAGGCAGCACTGAGACTAAGTTTGAAAGATGTAAGACCTAGGAGCTTCTGAGAAGAACGTCTGGCCTGAGATCTGCAGTGAGAATTTCCTGACTTGAGAGGGTAAAGATGGATAGTCACTGAGTTCACTTCTGGCTTTACGTGCAAGTAATAAAGTAAGAGTACATTAAACAAGCCTGGAGTGGAGCTGTGGTGACTAGGTGCTGCTTCCTTTGAAAACCAATTTTAATATTGGTTTTGTTGCAAGCGTCACACTCCAGGGTTCGGGGCCTGGGAATAAGGGAGCAGAGTGGGGAGAGACACAAGTAAAATTTCCCAGCATGAAGCTCAGTAGTGGCAGGATTTATGTAAGCCCAAGGCCTAGGAAACCAGAGGTTATGACCAGTGGCTGTGCTGTACAATGGGCACTGGACCACCAGAAGTTGAGGGATGGGGAAGGAGCAACTAGGCCATGAGAAGAGGCAATTCCCTCTTCCTGGAGGTTGAAGATCAAAGGCCTGAGCTCAATAAAGGAACAGGCTGATTTGCCCAGTCTCAGTTCTGGTTCTGAGATAGTTACAAACTGGTAACCTCAGGAAAAACCGGTGGTGGGTTTTATGAACTGAAACCTACTACAGCCTATGGCTGGAGCTTTAAATCTGTAGGCAAGACTTTGGAGAGGACTTCAACCCTAAACACGAGGGTGGGTGGGGAAATCCCTGGTTCAGCGGCAATAAGAAATGCTGCCCAGGGCCTGATATTTAAACACAAGTGAGGGCTGTATGGTCCAGTATACCATATCAGTGAGATACTATATTTATAGCCAGTTCTCCATACCAGACAGACACAGGAGGAGCAGAATGGCCAGCAGCTCCTCTGGCATGGCTGTACTGCCTCCAGCCCCACCCACAGACTTCCACGCAGCTGCATCTGCTGAGTCCTGTCTGGGGTCTGTACAGCAGCCCTGCCCGAGCACAGGGGTGGTGCAGCCGTGCTGGAGGAACTGCCAGCGTGGAGCCTCATATTCTCCTCCTTTCCCCACAGCGGGAGGAGCACAGAGCCACACCCCCCATCCACCGCCAGGTAACATGAGATGCATCATGGGGAAGGGACGGGGAGAGCATGGGGGCCCAAGCAGGGGGAACAGAGGTGTCACATGGCGGATCACATGGGGAGGTCACATGCCCCTTTTAGCTTGTGCTCCCCCTTTGTGTCCCTCCCATAAGGGCAGCATACCAGTAAGGAATGAATTCTCCTTGCACCACTGAGTGAGACTCTACTGAAGGTGAAGGGACAATCAGTCCATTGGACGCTTCAGCTAAGTTACAAAGAAAGGGCCTGATCCAACGGCTGCCAATGAGAGTTTGGCCATGGACGTCAGGGGAAATTCTCACCAGCACAGACTCACATTAGTCGCACGTTTTTGACAATTCTTGTCTAGCAGATGCTAGAGGGACTTTGCAGCACTGGAACGGATGTTATCTCAGTAATGTCTTGCTAAATTAAATTCCACTTTCCCTCACAAACTCTATCCCAGTTCCTGAGCTAATTTGCAGATTTTCAGGCCACTCTGACTTTTCACAGGGGTTTCAAGAGGGAGCCAAATTCAGCTTTAAGCAGGGGCACATCTGCAACTCGAACTCTGGAGAGTCCAGCTGCCATTCCATTCCTGTGTGACCCTGTCTCAGGTCCGACTGCAATATTAAAACCACAACGTTCAGCGTAATGCCAGTGACAGAGCACCTGGGAGAGCAGCATCCCCCTCCCGCCAGGGAGCGAGGTCCCCACGGTCATGACGCCAGTAGCAGACACGGTCCCGTCTCTCACAGGGGCTGTGGCTTTTCTTCTCTCTAACCTCGGGGAGCACGTGGCAGATCAGAGAAAGCCTGCGGCTTCTCTGTTCCCTGCTCCCTGCAGATCAGAAGGGGAGAAGTCAGATCAGACAGCTACAGAGACGTCTCTCCCTGACACACTGAGGAGCAGAGAGAGACAGGCCTTCCCTGCTACAAAATCCCTGAGGGGCTGCTGCGACTCTCACCACTTCTCCCAATGATCCGTTCGCTGGGCCTCTGCCTGCTCTGTGAGTATGGACACAACTGGCTGGGTTTAGCTTGGCTTTAAGGGAAGACTGAGATCAGCTAATGAGCCACTTAATTAGGTGTAATCCTGTAGGATGTGCTGAACAACTCCTAGAGGGATGTCCAGGGCCTGCCTTTTGGCATCCACAGCTCCACCAATTACCATTGGAACAATTTCACAAGGGTTGTGGTCAATTATCCATCACTGGTATTTTTTAAATCAGCAATGGGTGGTTTTCTAGCAGATCTTGTCCGTTGAACCAGGATTATTGTGGGGAAGCTCTAGACGATCACAGTGATCTCTTTGGTTTTGGATTCTATGAATCTAGGAACCCTGCCAGCCCCAGCGAAGGCACGGTGTTCAGTAGCCTCTAAGCGCTGTCCCATAGAGCACAACCTTGTATTGTCCTCATGGTTAGCAACTGTAAAATGCTTCCAACTCTTTATTCCAACTCTCATTTCTGCTTCACGTTTGAATTCAGAGGCAAATGCTGCGAAATATGTGCCATTCTCAGCAGAGTAATCCATGAAGATAAGATTTAACATTGACCCAGCAAGGATTTAGGCAGGGTTTACATTTTTTGTATTAACTTAGAGTTTTTCACTCTGTGCCTGGGTCTGTGGTGGACTACCCTAGGAAATCTGAGAATGCAGCTCAATCACAAATTTGCTGCCAACTGAATTTCTACTTTTGATCGCTGTTTGAATGTTACTTCCTTCAATAACCTTCCATGCATGGATCACCCCAAATCACCCTTTCTGTAATGTCAGGATCAGTTAAACTGCCAAGTATAATCCTCAAGTAAAAGAAAATTCCAACCAAGACATTTTCAAACATTCGAAAATGTATCTAGCGTTGACTTGTCTATGAATCACAGAACTGTAATTTTAAGATCTAATATCACATAAAGTGCCAAAAGAAGAAAAATTATTATAATGTGAACAATCTTTGCTATTTGTCCACAAATCATACACTGCCAGCCAGAATTCCCTTCATTTTAGAGACTAAAGCTACATTTTCATTGCAAAAAGGGGTTTGATTGTATATCAAGGAGGCTACTCCCTGTACAGTCCTCATGGAGACAAGGCACAGCTAGTTGTTACCTCAGCGTAGCAAGTCAATGAAAACCCTAACCCTCCCCCCTCACCGACTGGGGTTAACCTTGCAAAGCTGCATTGTAGTAAAAACTCCCAGTGCCTTGTCTCTGCCAGGATTTTATGCCCCATTACCTATCTTCATGTCAAAATACATTGTTTTCAGTGAAGATACAGTGTAAGGGAAAGACAGCAAAGTAAGAAAGAACTGAACTAAATATCCAGGAAGCTGCGGGTGTGTGTGTGTGTGTGTGTGTGTGTGTGTGTTTTCACTGGGAAATTTAATCCAAAAGTCCTATAAGTGCATTAACATCATACGAACCCTACTATAGATAAGACATCTGTGGCAGGAACTGTTTTTATGGCTGTTTTAGTTAAATGAAGTTAGCCTCTGTAAATTGATGATTGATATGGTCCCAGTTGTAGCACTCATGTCCATACTAGTGCTAATATCCATTCAGCTGAACTGAGGCTGGTACTGGTTCCTCAGAGTAGGCAAGAAAAGAGCAGACTCTCAGGAATTTAGAGCTCCAGGATGCAGCAAACAAACTCTGCAGTTACACTGCAACAGCCATCCAGAAGAGCTAAAATGGGACACATCAAATTGCTAGCCCCGATTATCTTTGTGATACCAGGCTTAGCCTGGTCTCTGTCCCAGGACTGAATTTTGCCAGAGTCACTTTAAATGCCTGATTTACCTGATCCCCATTTCAGGAGAAGAAGGAAAGGGGCTGTCTGGAATGGTACATGCAGTCCAAGGAGGGAGGTACTAGGGGCAGAGGGCAGCTAATAATAACCAGATTAGTTCCTTGCACAGTGGCAGAATTGTAGGAATTTATTCTGTGGTTAGGATGTTGACTGAGATGATTGATCAGCTGTATTACAATAGCCGCTAGGAGCCCCAGTCATGGCCCAGCACCCCATTGCGTGAAGCACTGTACAAACCCAGAACAAACAGACTCTCCCTACCCCAGAGAGGTCACAGACAAGTGGGAAAGTCTGAGGATGATGAATAAAGGGCTGGGGGTGCTGTCCTGGCTATTGATCCAAGAGGAGAGGCGCAGTTGCTTGACAAGGAAGATGGCAGGACTGATGGAGGACAGAACAGATGGGTAGTGGAGGAAACCAGCCTGGGGACGGGATTCACACCAGAGACACTTGGCAATGTGAGACCAGGACGCCCCATGTGCTTGTTGCCATGACGGCAAAAGCTCCATGTATTGCAAATTTAAATCTGATAAGCTCCCAATTTCCCTGGCTGCACTAACAATGGGAATTTATATTTTATTGCACAGGGGCGCTGGCTGCAAGCCAGGAAATCTGCAGTTCTCCTGGTGAGTGTCGGTGCCGCCTAACAACATTAATTAAAGACCAGAGGGGCCTGATCCTCGGGCACACTAAGGCCTGTTGATAGCACTTGGGCAGTGTAAGGAGGCTAAAAGAGGGTAAATTCACACTCACTTTACTAGTGGACATGACTTTAGTGTAAATGGGAATTTGGGCCTGTGTGTCCACTGTCCAGTGAGTGGAGCAGATGCCTCAGGTCTGATGGGGGACATTTTGGATACTGCCACTGACTGTGTAAAAAGCCCTCATGCTTTTTCATTGGGCCAGACTCAGTCTGACTTCAGTGGGACCAGAGTCAGACCCACAGGATGACTGAGAAGGGCCCAAATCCAGTGGGAGTGTAAATGGTGGCCAAGTTTACACAGGAATGAACTCTGCCATAATTCAAATGTCAGCTCCATGAGAGAGGAGCCATTTCACCAAATTATGTTTCCTCCTCACCTAGGTGAACTTCCTTCCCCAACACTGATCCTGGACAAGGGCTCTGCCCATCACGGGGACACCATCATACTGCTGTGCTTCATCCCCATGGACACCTCAGTGACACGTGTTATCTTCTGTAAGGATGGCAAGGCAATTGTAACACTGCCCAGCAACAGAAACAAATTCTACATCTACGAGTCATCCCAGCCAGCGTCTACAGAGAGCGCAGGGGAGTATTCCTGCCGCTACCAGCACAAGGACGATAGGAACAAGGAGAATAATTCTCTCCCTAGTGCCTGCCGGCACCTGAGTGCTCCAGGTAACATGCTGAATGAAGGGAGGGCTGTTTAGCACATGGGAGAGACAGTGGGGGTGCATTGGGAGCAGCCAATGGCAGCTATAGTAAATGTTTCTTAACTTCCATCTCCTGTGCTGAACTCTCCGTGTCTGAACTCCAGCTCGACACCCGTTAGTTTAGTTTAGTTTTGTTGAGCAAGATTCCACCAGCCCTTTCGCAGTTTTATGAAGGGGAAGAACAGAACTGACCTGTTCAAAACATGGGCAAATCCTTAAATGTGAAAATTGGCAGGTGCATTGTCATTAATGTCAACACAGGCTTTGCTTGCAGTTCAGAACAGAGACGGGTAAACTAACCAGGCTGTGACCATTTGAAAATCCCTTGCGCATGCACAACAGAGAATGTTGCAAATTAGAAACTACTTGTGGCTGCCTAGCTAAGTTCTGGATACACATTATCCACATCCAGATCTCGCAGTTTGACCCTGTCTAGTGAGATTGATCAGAACACTGGGTTTAAAAGCCCTGCCATATTTGTTTGGTGCTAGAAAAGGGAAAGTTCCAAATCAGACTCTGAATGCGGCAGTCCTGAACCATCTCTCTCATTCATGTTCCCAGGCTGTTTTCCCTACAGATGGCCTGGTAAAGGGACAGGCACTTGGGTGGTTTATTCTCCATCATGTGATGTCTCTAGAGCGAGGCTGGATGTCTCTTTCTGAATTCTGGTTTCTTGTGCCAGAGACGTTATGGGCTGGAGATATGGGACTGGCTCCTGCTACGCAGAGGTCAGACCAGATGATCAGAACAATCCTTTCTGGATTTCAGTGTCTGAGAATCTAAATTATGAGACAAACAAAATATTGTAATCCCAGGACCAGCCAGAGCTTAATAGCTTTAAATTTAGTAGAAAGGTTTCCACTGATTTCAGGAAGAGCAGAGCCTGCCCAGTGTGCATTTCTCTCCCTGGTATCACACAGAAGTTTTGTAATGTGCCAGTCCCAACAGAAGCCACCTTGCCAGAGAGAGAACACCCACACCCACCCACCTCAGACTTTTGCTTGAATTTGGCATCAATAACCGCTGCATAGCGGAAGAAGTTACGGGAGGGTGACCCCCTTGATCAGGGCATGCTCAGTACAGTTCTGCTGCCCTTTACTCACACCTTAAAATTAATAACATTTCATTGCCCTTCATTCAAGATTAAAGTGAATTTTAACCCAAAACTGACCTCTTTGGCAAAGCAGCTCCCTCTGCTGACCTTCTGGGCAAAGCAGGTCTGAACATGCAAATACATCCTGCTGCTGAGGCCTTTTCTCCGAGATCATCAATAGCCATCAAGGGAGAGCTCTTTCAGCACCTGCTGACACATGGGTAGAAATCAAAACATTTTACAAATGAGATCAACATCTTTATCCCCATAGTATAGATAGGGAAACTGAGGCAGGCATCAAGAAGATGATTTACCTAAAGTGGCCTAGCTGCAGAGGATTAGGATCCACATCTCCTGACTTCACACCCAGTGCTCTAGTCACAAGGCTATACTGCCTCCCCTGAGCAGCTTGTTGCTTTGCTAATCAAATGTTTCCATCTCGCTATGGGACGCTCCCAGAAACACTCACATGTATTTCACTGGGATTCGCTGCCCTTTCACATTAGGGTTCTGGCTGTTTGAGAGGGTCTGTGATCACTGTGTGTCTGACCCACAGATGGTAGAAGCCCTTCTGTGAATAACACCTCCAGAGGAGAGCCATCGCCCCCAGGTAAACGGATTCACTCAGTGCGGGGAGATTTCCCTGCAGGGAATGGGGGGGGGGGTGGTCCTGGTCTGAAATTAAAGGAGAGCACCCACCACTCCCAGTGGAGACACTGTTATCCTGCTGTAGGCACCTGGCTGGGACACTGTTATCCTGCTGCAGAGTAGGAACCCACAAGGAGCAATGGGATGTTTTCACAAACAAGTTCACTAAAGCCAACTTGTTACCTCACTGTGAAATGTGATGGCAGCCAAGGTGTCCCAGGGTGACTGGCCCCATGATGAGGTGATGGGGAAGCCCCACTTTGCACTTTTGCATGGCAGGGAACATTAGCACAGCCCTGTGCCAGGTCAGCCATGTGGCTACGTTTGTCCAGGCCTCATGATAAGGGAGAAGCATCCTGGGAGCCAAAGGAACATGGATGGATGGATGTGGGGTGACCAGACACGCCAGTATAGTCTGAACCATCAAGCTATACAGGCGAATATACCCCAATGCCCTGCCACCTGTCTGGGAAAAAAAGTGTCTCGATTTTTCATCCTTACTATTTGGTCACATTAGATGGCCGGCCTTGGTTAAAAGGGGCCGATGCAAAGAAGCTGAGCGAGGGCTGAAGCTGGCCTCATTTATCCCACGCAGTCCTGAGGAAGGAGAGCTATGGGACTCCTGACTCCAAGAGGGGAACCCTCCTGAGATGTCAGCTCAGAGCCCAGAAGGAGAGTGTGATATTCCTCTCCTAAGTGGGAAAAGTACCTGCAGTATCCGCAGGCACCAGAAGGAGGCCTAAGGGACTCCTGAAGCAAAGCGGAACTGGAAGTGGACTAATTTGATGCACTGCAAGAGATCTAATAAATGAGACCCCGAAAAAGAGGAAGTCTTGTTTCATGTGTCCTGATCTTGGAGAAAGATCTTGTGAGATGCAAGAGGAAGCTGTGAGCAAGGCACCTGCAGGGCCACATTCTGCCACAAGAGGGGGCACTGTGAGAGGTGCCTGTGCCACAGGGCAAGAGGGAGGTTTAACTGGGTGAGGCATCTCATGTCAGCTATCATGTTATAGCCACCCCCATTTTTCACAGTGTGCACCAGGTTTTGGTGGGATGTAAGATGATGTACGGGGGCGTCCTTGTCCTGGATCCATGTCCCTTGGGGCTCACCCTCATCCTGGGTCCCTGGTCTCTGGGACTTACCCCCGATCCAGAATCGGTATCCCCTGGGGCTCACCCTGATCCTGGATCCCTTTTGTGGTCCCCCTCTGTGTTCTGGATGCTCCCAACTCCACTAGCGTTAGTCCCTGGGTTCTGGTCTGATCACCATCTTTTTTCTCCTTTCCCGGCTGTGCTGATGGTTTTCTAGGACTGGGACTCATTGTGGGACTTGCCGTCACGGCTGGCCTGGCTCTGGGATTGTTGGGGTGTTTTCTGATGAAGTCAGGTAGGTGCCGGTGGGGTGGATGATGACCTGGGATGGGCGGCTGTTCTGGGGCGTCGCTCTGACACCTTAAATCACAAGGTTATAATAATGGCCATGCTGGGTCAGACCAATGATCCATGTAGCCCAACATCCTTTCTTCAGGCAATTAGTGAGTGATCCATCCCCTGTTGGCCAGTCCCAGCTTCTGGCAGTCAGAGGCTAGGGACACCCAGAGCATAGGGTTTGTCCCTGACCACACTGACTAACAGCCATCGATGGACCTTTCCTCCATGAACTTATCTGGGTCTTTTAGAACCCCATTATACTTTTGGCCTTCACAACATCTGCTGGCAACAAGTTCCACAGGCTGACTGTGCATCGGGTGAAGTTTTGTTTCTTTTAAATCTGCTGCCTATTTAATATAATTGGGTGCCCCAGATCTTGTGTTGTGTGAAGAAGTAAATAACACTTCATTGTTCACTTTCTCCACATCAGTCATGATTTCATAGACTTCTATCATATCCCTTGTTAGTCATCTCTTTTCCAAGCTGAAAAGTCCCAAACTTCTTAAACTTTTCTCCTACACAAGCTATTCCACACCCTTCATTATTTTTCTTGCCCTTCTCTGTACCTTTTCCAGTTCTAATATATTTTTTTAACACAGGGAAAACTGCAGGCGGTAATACAGGTGTGGGTGTGCCATGAATTTATACAGGTGCATTATGATATTTTGTGTCTTATTATCTATCCCTTTGCTAATGGTTCCCAACATCCTGTTTGGTTTTTTGAGTGCTGCCTCACACTGAGCAGATGTTTTCAGAGAACTATCCATGATGACTCCGAGATCTTTTTCTTGAGAGGTAACAGCTCATTTAAATCCCACTTCAATGGCAGTGAAGGACACGTTTGCTGGTTATATCCCTGCTGAGACACAGAGAGCAGAACTGACTGGTCTGAGATCGCTCAGCACTGTGGTCTCTGGGCATCTGTCCCCTGCACTAACCACTGCCCTGTGCTGCCTCCGTGGACCTGCAGCTGCAGGGCTCTGTGGGTAGCTAGACACCACAGACCAGCAGGGAGGTGCAGCACATCGTGGGTAAAGGTGCACACCACCAGGCTGGCTCTATCCTGACAGTCACCTTAGGCCCTGACATGTAGGGTGACCAGACAGCAAATGTGAAAAATCAGGATTGGGTGAGGGGTAATAGGCACCTATATAAGAAAAAGACCCAAAAATCAGGACTGTCCCTATAAAATCGGGACATCTGGTCACCCAAATGACATGTGCTGAGCTTCCCTAACACTCTTTTCTTTTTCCTGGCAGTTGTGTTGCACTGCAAGACTCTCAGGTAGGAGAGAACCTCAGCCTGACCCCCAGCTCATTTCTGGAGCTGCTCCTCAGGGGATGCCCAGGTCTGGGAGGGGAGCTCATTGATGCTCTGCCCGGGACTCCTCCCTGGGGAGCTGACCTGGGCTGTACCCCCTAGTTACCCACAATGCAAATGTTCCTGGGGTTTTGAGGGTCCTGACCCTAGTCTGGGAGCTTCATCTCACCCTGCCCTAGTGATGCCAATGGTGCTTCTGCCCTCCTGCCCCCATGGCTAACAGCAGCAGGTCTCTGTCCCCGGTGCCAGGTGCTGCACGTGGGACTGACACAGCTCTCATTCCACACAGGGATCTCAGCCCAGACCGGAGCAGCCTGGCCACTGAAGATCAGATCCAGTGTAAGGGCCTGCTGTTCCGGCACCACCCTGAGGGGGA
Source organism: Dermatemys mawii (assembly GCA_007922305.1). Taxonomy (NCBI): domain Eukaryota; kingdom Metazoa; phylum Chordata; order Testudines; family Dermatemydidae; genus Dermatemys; species Dermatemys mawii. The sequence goes on along the minus strand of ML677425.1, from coordinate 2,413,763 downwards.
GTTCATCTGTTTGTCCATTTGTTGGCTGGCGTCAGAGTCCTGCATGCTGGGGCCAGAAGGGGCCATGGGTAACCAGGCCAGAGAGTCCTGCCCTGACAGGAACTGTTCTCCCTGCTGCCCCAGCCTCTGCCCACACCAATGACGGGGTGATGGGAGCCCCTGGCCATGGGCAGCGGTGGGACTGGCAGGAGCCCTGGCAGCTCCTGCTGTCAACTACAGAGTGGGTGCAGCAAGGGTGAAAGTAGGTTAAAGGACTTACCGGTATGACAGAAGTCCTGATAAAGGGGCGGAGCTCACCTGGAAGAGGCGTGGCCTCAACTGGAAGAGGCGTGGCCTTAAAGCCTCGGGCCCTTTAAATCCCTGCAAAGCCCTGCTGCCGGAGGCCTGGGATAGCACCCATGGAGCCCCGGGGCCCTTTAAGTCCCCGTCGGAGCCCCACTGCCACTACCCCAGGGCTCTGGCAGCAGGGCTCAGGTGGGGATTTAAAGGGCACCGGAGCTCCAGCTGCCCGCTACCGACCCGGCCCTTTAAATCCCTGCCGGGGAGCCCTGGGGTAGCAGCAGCAACTCGCTGCTGCTACTGCAGGGCTACAGCCACGGGGCTCTGGAGGGGATTTAAAGGGCTGGGGCGGTGGTGGCTGCCGCAACCTGGAGTCCTTTAAATCCCCACCAGAACCCTACTGCCATAGCCCTGGGGAGCGGCGGTGCATCTCCGGTGGGAATTTAAAGGGTCTCAAGGCTCCAGCCATGCTATTGCCCTACTAGAGCCCTTTAAATACCTGCCGGAGACCTGTCGCCGCTCCCCAGGTCTCCGGCAGCGGGGCTCTGGAGGGAATTTAAAGGCCTGGGGTGGTAGTGGCTGCTGCAGTCCGGAGCCCTTTAAATCCTTGCAGGAGCCCTGCTGTAGCCCTGGGGAGCAGCAGCGGGTCTCCAGCAGGGATTTAAAGGGCTCCAGGGCAGTAGCAGGGCTGGAACCCTGGGACCCTTTAAATCCCCACCAGAGCCCACCGCCGCTCTTCCAGGGCTCCGGCAGCAGGGCTCTGGTGGGGATTTAAAGGGCTCGGAACTGCGGCAGTCACTACCGCCCCAGCCCTTTAAATCCCCTCCAGAGCCCTGCTGCTGTAGCCCTGGGGAGCGGCGGCGAGTCTCCGCCGAAGCCCTGCTGCAGCTACCCCAGGGCTCCGGCTGCGGGGCTTTGACTGCAGTTTAAAGGGCCTGGGGATCCAGCTGCCGCTGGGAGCCCCAGGCCCTTTAAATTGTCTCCTGAGGAAGCTGGTCCAGTACGGCGCACCGGCTCTTGCTGGTACACCATACCGGCACGTACCGGCTTACTTTCACCTCTGGAGTGCAGGGGCCTGGGCTGACACTTCCCTGTATGGGGCGAAAGGAGGCACATGCCAGGAACAGCCAGAGTATCACCCTGAGATCCATGGGCAGTCCGTGTCCATGGGTCAGCCAGCCCATTAGTGCTCACACTGCCAGGCAGTGCCCAGTGCTGTCTCTCCCCAGTGGGCCCAGCTGGGGTCAGGGATGGCTCCGTATCTCTGGGGGACGTGGGTTGGGATCTCTCCAGGGTGTGGGGAGTCTGGTGAGGATGCACTGACCTTGGTTCTCTCTCCCAGATGCTGAGGTCACCAGAGTTGGAACTGCCAAGGTGAGTCGCTCTGCCAGTGCTCTCAGAGCAGACAGGGGCTAGGGAGCCAGGTCTGGCAGACTGTTCCCATGCAAACAGGCACCAGGAAATATGCTAAACCATGGGAAAACCCCTGGGCTGATCCCAGTGCTGTAACCTCTGGCCTAGCCAGGACTGAGGCTCTCCAAGGGATGATTGCAGCTCTGTGGGGATAAATAGTGACCATCCTGGCATTAAGGGAGAATCATAGAAAATTAGTGTTGGAAGAGATCTCAGGAGGTCATCAGGTCCAATCCCCTTCTCCAAGCAAAACCAACTGCAACTAAATCTTCCCAGCCAGGGCTTTGTCAAGCTAGGCCTTAGAAACCGCAAAGGATGGAAGTTCCGCTACCTCCTCCAGGGCTTTAACACCCTCACTGAAATAGTTTTCCTAATATCCAACCTAGACCTCTCCCACTGCAACTTGAGACCATTACTCCTTGTTCTGTCATCTGCTACCACTGAGAACAGCTGAGCTCCATCCTCCTTGGACACTGCTCCCCTTCAGGAGGTTGAAAGCAGCTATCAAATCCCCCTTCACTCTGCTCTTCTGCAGAATAAATAACCCCAGTTCCCTCAGCGTCTCCTTGTAAGTCATGTGCCCCAGCCCACTAAGCATTTCCATTGCCCTCCGCTGGACTCTTTCCAATTTGTCCACATCCGTTCTGTAGTGGAGAGCCCAAAACTGAACACAGTACTCCAGATGTGGCCTCACCAGTGCCAAATAAAGGGGAGTAATCACTTCTTTTCATATGCTGGCCAGGCTCCTACTAATGCAGCTCAATATGCAGTTAGACTTCTTGGAAGCCAGGGCACATTGTTGACTCTTACCCAACTTCTCCTCCTCTGTAATCCCCAGGTCCTTTTCTGCAGAACTGCTGCTTAGCCACTCGGTCCCCACCCTGTAGTAGTGCATGGGATTATTCTACCCTAAGTGCAGGACTCTGCACTTTCCTTGTTGAACCTCATCAGATTTCTTTTGGCCCAATCCTCTAATTTCTCTAGGTCCCTCTGTATCCTATCCCTACCCTCCAGTATACCTACCACTCCTCCCAGTGTAGTGTCATATGCAAACTTGCTGAGGGTGCAATCCATCCCTTCATCAAGATCATTAGTGAAGATGTTGAACAAAACCAGCCCTAGGACATACCCCAGGGACACTCCATTTGATACTGGCTGCCAACTAGACTTCAAACTGTTGGTCACTACCAGTTGAGTCCGACGATCCAGCCATCTTTCTATCCACCTCGTAGTCCATTCATCCAGCCCATACTTTTTTAACTTGCTGGCAAGAATACTGTGGGAGACTGCATGAAAAGCTTTGCTAAAGTCAAGATAGATCACGTCCACTGCTTTCCTCAGATCCCGAGAGCCAGTTATCTCATCATAGAATACAATCAATCAGGTTGGTCAGACATGACTTGCCTTTGGTGAAAGAAAGAATTTAAAAGTCTGGACTTAATTCTCCAGCCAGTTTCATGTCACTGTAGATCCACTGGAGTCAATGGGGGCAGATCCCCCACTGATGTAAATTGGTGTCATTCTGTTGGTGTCAATGGACGAGATCCCCAGTTGGTGTAAATCAGCTGTAGCTGCTGCATTCAAGCCAATGAATCAAATCACCAGCATGTGTAAATCAGGCTCACTCCTGTGACTGCAATGGAGCAACACTGATTTACACCAGCTGGGGATCTGACCCCACAAATGCTATAGAAGAAAGGATAAGGTTTGTCTGTGGGTCTGTGATCATGTCTGGCTCAGTTGGGGGAGTTTCCCTGACTGACTCATGGATTGTCTCATTCCCAAAAGTCCCAGCTCGCAGGACCCCTCAATTGTATGGGGGACTCCAAGTGCCCGTGTCCATCCCATTGATTCCAGTAGGACTGGAGCATGTGGTTAAAGTTAACACCTGTGCTCCAGCACCCTCCTGAACATGGCTCTCTCCTGCCCTGGCTCTAAGGTTTAGATTCGATATTAGGAAATATTTTTTTACCAGGAGGATGGTGAAGCACTGCAATGGTTATCTAGGGAGGTGGTATAATCTCCATCCTTAGAGGTTTTTAAGGTCAGGTTTGACAAAGCCCTGGCTGGGATAATATAGTTGGTGTTGGCCCTTCTTTGATCAGGGGGTTGAACTAGAAAGATGACTTTCTGAGGTCCCTTCCAACTCTGGTACTCTATGATTAAGGAGAAGCTGTCCCTCCCGCTCCCCTTTCACCGCATCCCTGGGCCCTGGTCAAGGCTCCCGTCCTGGTGCTCCCCACGAGACTAATTCAGACTGGGAATAAGGTGTAAATGTTTAACGGGGAGAATGATTAACCACTGAAACCATTACCCAGGGCCATGGGAGATTCTCCATCCCTGACCATTTATACCTCAGGATTGGATGTGTGTCTAACAGATCGAGGAATTATTGTGGGGACTTCTCTGGCCGGTGTCACACAGGGGGTCAGTCGAGGGGATCACAATGGTCCCTTGTGCCCTTGGAATCCATGAACCTAGGATTCCCTGCCAGCCTGTCTGCATGGTGGGTGGAGGGGGCGGGTTTCTCAGCCAGCTCACCAGGGCTCTCACCCTGTCCGTGCTCTATTGATGTCCCACCAGCCCAGGGTGGACAGGAACATGGCAGTGACGTACGAAGTGGTGGGACACAGTGGCTCCCAAGTGCAGGACACCCGGACAACTCCGTAGCTCTGGGTAAGGCCTACGCTCTGTGAATGGGCCCATGTGGGATGGGGGTTGTTCTCCCCACAAAGCCAGTGTAGGGATTGGTCAGTGGGGGAAGGATCCAACCCATCCTCCCAGATACCTCAGAGCCTCCATCTCCTCCACCTGCTACCAAGGGTGCGTTCTGTACTGGGACCCCTCACCAGCACCCCCTGCCAGGCCCCAGGGCTCACTCGCCTAAAGCCCGAGTCACTGCCCTTCCCCCTTCTCCCTGCAGGTGAGTGGGTGGGGACTGACTAATAACCTAGGGCACTCAACGCTATTACCCTGAAAGGGGGTTGGGGGAAGCTGCATGCGAGATGGGCACTGGGATTCTCTGTTACTTCCCCACAGGATTCTCAGTGCCCCACAAGCCTGTATGAGCCCCACACTCGCTGCCAGCCTGAGCAGAACCCTGGGAAGGAGATGGTGATGGAATCTGGTAACCAGCCAGCAAGAAGCAGCATTTGGGTCAGTCGATGGCACAGGAGAAGTTCAGACTTGGGCAGTGGGAGCTGGGTGCGGCCAAGGCCAGGCTTTGCGTCACAGCCCGTTGTTCTAGTTACAGCAGAACCTTCCTGGCTGAAGTTCCCATGCTGGAGGCCGAACATAAAATCCCCTCGGTGACTGTGCATGCAGAGGGACAGGCGGCCACAAGCCATTTGCACAGACAGCTGCGTGACGTGCTCACCTGGTCGTGGGAAATGCAAATGCTGGATCCCAAATGAGTTTAAATGTGGCTCCAAACGGCTCCTGCATTTACTGAATACCCAGCACGCAGATGCTGAGCCAAATCTCTCTGGTGTCGCCTGACAGTGGGGGTGGGGAGAGGGGAAGCAAGGGGATGCCTGTGTGGGCGTGGCTGTGCCAGCAACAGACTGTAATGCTGCTATGGGGGGATGTGCTGGGGTCTCTGCTGAGCATGTGCTGCGTGAATAGGGGGCAGATTTTTGAAGGTAGCGAAATGCCTAACTCCTATGGATGTCAATGAGAGTTAGGTGCCTGAGCCCCTTTAAACATCTGGCCCAAGGGGTCTCTGGCAGGCTGGATCTGAGCTGGCTCCTGTGCAGTTAATAAAGTGATTTGCCTTCTCTCTGCCCAATCTGCCTCCTGAGAATGTTGCTAAGTGTTACTGGTGCCACGTGTTACAGTGAAACACACACAAAGCAATTACCTCCCTGAGTCCGCTGAGGCCCTGAGGATACTTCACAGTGACACAGGTTGGGTTCGAGCAGTGTTTTCTCGTCACCATGGGGGCCGCAGAGACACCCAAGTGCAGAGAGTCATGAACATCACAGATCGAGGGGGCAGGGATGTGAGAATAAACCACACACACACACACACACACACACACACACTCTTTCATTAGCACAGAGTTGAGGCTGCCCCAGGGCATCTCGCTGCTGTCCAGAACACTGAGACGGTGAAACTCACACGTCTGAAAACCAGAACATTCCAAGTTCAGGTATTTCACACTCAGGCTTCCTAAAGCCAGGTGTGGAAGAAAACAAGTCCTCACTCTCCATTTTGGATGCAACTTAGAGGCAGTTTTATTTTCAAGCAATTGCAAGAAGGAATTGACTTCATCCGATGAAGTGGGTATTAGTCCATGAAAGCTTATGCTTCAATACTTTAGTTAGTCTTTAAGGTGCCACAGGACTCTGTCACTTCTGCAAGAAGGAAAGCAGCTGTTTAGACAGAGTGTCTGTCATTATGCAAATCTTCAAAGTACAATCAAAAAACCAAGCATTTATACCCTTTTGTTACATAAAGCTGTGTTCTGTTTACACATTTTTCTTTCTGATATCTTACTTGTTAACAATTGAATGTAATTGTAGCAGGAAAATGTTATCTCAAGGCAAGGTTAAAAACATCTTCACTTTGCAGTCTCCCATACGCTTACGCTAGTCCTGACTCTACAAGTCTCATGTTATTAAGGGCTAGTGTTAGCCCGACATTTGTTCTGTCTTTAACAGAGCTAATATGGCTGCACTCAAATCCCTTAAGTTCCTCTTTCTACTTCCATACAGGAAACTGAGGGAAGGGCCAAGCCCGTGCAACCTTTAATCTGCCCTTGTTGATCGATGCCCCAATATGCCCACGTTCTTCTTCGCACTGTAGCAAACAGGAGCTACAGACATCTGTCCTCCACTCACAGACCCAGCCTGCTCCACCCCAAGAATTCTGCTTCTGCTACATTTACACCCCTTCCCCCAGCCCTCACTCCTATGCACACGATGCCGTTTCATGGTTGACTTTCCCTCGCTCTTCATAGAATCATAGAATTTCAGGGTTGGAAGGGACCTCAAGAGGTCATCTAGTCCAACCCCCTACTCAAAGCAGGACCAATCCCCAACTAAGTCATGTCAGTCAGGGCTTTGTCAAGCCTGATCTTAAAAACCTCTAAGGAAGGAGATTCCACCACCTCCCTAGGTAACCCATTCCAGTGCTTCTCCACCCTTCTGGTGAAAAAGTATTCCCTAATATCCAACCTAAACCTCTCCCACTGCAACTTGGGACCATTCTCCTTGTTCTGTCATCTGCTACTACTGAGAACAGTCTAGATCCATCTCTTTGGAACCCCCTTTCAGGGAATTGAAAGCAGCTATCAAATACCCCATCATTTGTGTCTTCTACAGACTAAACAATCCCAGTTCCCTCAGCCTTTCCTCATAAATCATGTGCTCTAGTCCCTTAATCACTTTTTGTTGCCCTCCGCAGGATTATTTCCAATTTTTCCACATACTTCTTGTAGTGTGGGGCCCAAAACTGGCCACTGTACTCCAGATAATGCCGAATAGAGGAGAATGATCATGTCCCTCGATCTGGTGGCAATGTCCCTACTTATACAACCCAAAATGCCATTAGCCTTCTTGGCAACAAGGGCACGCTGTTGACTCATATCCAACTTCTCATCCACTGTAATCCGTAGGTCCTTTTTTGCTGAACTGTTGCCTAGCCATTCGGTCCCCAGTCTGTAGCAGTGCATAGGATTCGTTCTTCTTAAGTGTAGGTGTCATAAGGATAAAATAGCCTAGAATTAGTGTTTACCTGTAAGGGGTTAAGCTAAAGGTAACCTGAGAGGTGGACAACTGACCAATGAGAAATTCCTCAGGAGACAAAGGATTTTGAGTTTCAGTTTCTCTCTGGGTCTCTCTTTCTTCAACTCAGCTATGGGATGAACCACACCTATTTCTTTTACTGTAACTATAATCTTTTTATCCAGTAACAAGTAAGGTAGTCAAATAGTAAATTTAATCTGTTTTTTTTTTTTTTTTGTCACTTGGAGGGTTCTCAGTGGTGAGTGTTGGCTGAGTGCTTCTTCATATTGTAAGATTCAGCAGAGATATCAACAGTGGGAGAAAGTTGCCTCGGGGGAGAGGTTTGGTTTCTTAATTCTTTTGTTGATTATGGTAGATGCTGTTCTATTGATGGTTATAAGGGATTTATTCCTTTCTTTTTTTTCCCTTTTATTAAAATCTTTCTTTTAAGAATCTGACTGCTTGTTTTCCATTGTGTAAGATCCTGGTTTTGGATCGGGCATGTCTCACAGGATCAGGCGAGGCTTTTCTCTCAAGCTTCCCAGGGAGGGAATAAGTTTGGGGGGTTTGTGGAAAGAGAAAGAGGGGCTTCAAGTGGCCCATGTCCAACAGTTTTTGAGACAGTCTCGCTTGATGGTGGCAGCATATCAGTTCGACACAGAAGAAGTTGTGTTCTCGGAAAAACATTTTAACCCAAGCTGGTAAAATAAGTTTGGGGGTTTATTTCCTTTTTTCATGTGGGTCCCCACCTCTGTACCCTAGAGTTCAGAGTGGGGAGGCAATCCTGACATGGTTGGCAGTGGTGGGATGAAATTCTGTGAATCTAAAAAACAGAATTTTGCAGAAAGCAGTTTAAATTTCCACAGTTACTGAGAACAAGCAGTTTTTCTCTAGATGAGAATGCTAATGACCTCTCAGCAAGGAGCAAAGCAGGCAATTGTGCTGAGGTAAACACCACAGGGGGCCACTCTGGTGAAACTTGTTTTTCAGGTTTTGGAGCTGTAGATAGCTCCATGCTTTGTCTTTTTCAGCTGCCTGAGGGCAGAGAGCTGAAGGGGTTTTTTTTGGAGAGGGTTTTCTCCTGCTGGATAGCAGAAATTAGCCCAGGTTTGCAATTAAGAATTAAATAGGCTCGTTAAGTGCTAGGTAACGAGAGGTTCCCTGTGGAGGGGGCAAAACTGGTCAGTCTGGTTTTTCTGAGAATTAGAGTAGGGGGTCTTTCTCCCTCTGCTGGTAGGATTAACACCCTGCTGAGAAATTTTCCAAGTGATATATTTGTAATTATCAGTTTAGGGAGTTTAGTAGGCTGAGTACAGGAAAGCAGGAAAATGAGTACCGGTGGAGCAACTGCTAAGCTAGAGCTGGCTAAACTGGAAGCATTAGAAAAAGAAAAAGAACATCAAAGGCTGCTGGAGAGAGAGGAAGCAGCCCAAAGAAGAGAGGAAGCCACCCATAAAAGGGCTATGGAAGCCCAGATTGAGAGACAGAAGCATGAACTGGCTGTTTTGGAGCTGAGGAGACAAATTCCTCCAGCTGCTGACTCCACTTCCTGAAAAATCCACAAATGGGAGCGACTGTGCGCACAGTACGATGAGTCCAATGACATTGCCAAATATTTCATCACCTTTGAAAGACTGTGCACTCTACATAAAATCCCTGAAGATCAAAAGATGACCACACTGATAACAAAATTGACTGGCCGAACTCTGGACATCTTCAATAAGATGCCTATTGAGGATGCTTCAAACTATGGTAAATTTAAGGATTTGGTTTTAAAACAATTTCAAGTTACACCTGACACTTACAGAGTAAAATTTAGAGCCCTTAAGAGACGGGCTGGACTAAGTCATCTGGCTTATGTAAACCAGATGAAGAATCTGTTAGATAAATGGGTCAAAGGAAGGGGTGTAACTACCTTTGAAGAAGTATGTGATTTGGTTCTACAGGAGCAGTTCCTGACTATGACCAGCGATGATGTAAAACAGTGATTATGGGATAAGAAAATGGACTCAGCAGAAAGTCTTGCTTCTTATGCGGATCAATATGGGCAGTCCCAGATTGCCAGAGAGGCGGGGAGAATCGGAACACAAGCGGGGGAGGTGGCAGAAAAGAAAACCTAATTGCGGTTGGAGCGGATCCCAGAAGGGACAACCCGGGACCACATCCTATCAGAGGGGGCAGCCCCAGATCCCACCTACCTTCCAAGGAAAACCCCAAACACTTCATAGTTCCACCCCACCAGTCTTCAGCAACCCACCTCACACCAGTAACCAGTCAGCTAGGCAATGTTTTAAATGTCATGAGCTGAGGCATATTAAGGTCAACTGCCCCAAGAACACCAGCCGAACGCTGTGCATTACCCCAAAGTCATACCCGAGGTCCTCAGGCCCAGATACCCTAAGGGAAACTGTGAGAGTGGGCGGAAAGAAGGTTACAGCGTGGAGGGACACTGGAGCTCAGATGTCACTTATCCTCCAATCCTTAGTGGACCCCAAGTTAATCAACCCAGAGGTTAAAGTGACAATTCAACCCTTCAAGTCAGACTCTTTCAACTTACCTACAGCCAGTTGTCCAGTACAAGGGCTGGTCAGGAACGTGAACTTTTGCAGTCTATAATAATTATCCCATTCCCATGCTGCTGGGAGATGATCTAGCCAGTCATGTGAAGCTAGCCAAAAGGGTGGGAATGGTCACCTGCAGTCAGGCTAAGCAAGCTTGCACACCTATTCCTGTTCATGAGCCTTCCACCAGGGGCCCAACTGCATTACCAGAGACCCCAACAACGATGGTGGAGCCATCAGCTTTCGATCCACCTCGTAGTCCATTCTTCCAGTTCATACTTCTTTAACTTGCTGGCAAGAATTCTGTGGGAGACCATACCAAACCTTTGCTAAAGTCCAGGAATAACACATCCACTGCTTTCCCCTCATCCAGAAAGCCAGTTATCTCATCATAGAAGGCAATTAGGTGAGTCAGGCATGACTTGCCCTTGGTGAATCTATGCTGACTATTCCTGATCACTGTCCTCTCCTCTAAGTGCTTCAGAATTGATTCCTTGAGGACCTGCTCCATGATTTTTCCAGAGGTGAGGCTGACTGCCCTATAGTTTCCCGGATCATCCTCCTTTCCTTTTTTAAAGATGGGCACTACATCAGCCTTTTTCCAGGACCTCACCTAATCACCATGAGTTTTCAAATATAATGACCAATGGCTCTGCAGTCACATCCGCCTTTAGCACCCTCGGATGCAGCACATCTGGCCCCATGGACTTGTGGTTCAGGACTATTTAGAAAAGCTGGACAAGCAGTTTTTTTCTCCACAGAAGTCTGGCCACCTCCACCCCATGCTGTGTTGCCCAGTGCAGTAGTCTGGGAAGACAGAGGCCAAAAAAGCATTGAGGCAAACCCACAGAACAGCCCCACCCCCACCTCCCTTTGACAGTCCCCGTGCTGAGAACACCCTCGAACCCTGTGACTGACACGGACTGCACAATGCGGAGCTACACAGTACAAACTGGATCTCTCAAGTACAAACACTTCTTGGACCTTCACTCACCACCTTCCCCCATGGCCTCAGAGCCCATTACAGCCCTGCCATACCTCTCAGACAAACCCCTCCACCATTCACACAACCACACTTAGCTGAGGGAATTCAGCCAGAGCTCAGGATCATGGTTCCCAGTGGCTGTTGCCAGCTCCCAGGGAGCCGAGATGAGGTGCATGGGCATTAACCTTAACTCTGCCTTTCCTGGGGTTCCCAGTCTGAGCTGTGCTGGACTCAACACCCTGGCAGGACGGAACTATCGCCTGGCACTTTAATTCTGTGTTACAAAAGGGTTTTGTCCGTGACTGTTATAGAAGCATCTCTTCCAGGTCTCCAAGTGCGTGCTGATTAAACAACTTCTCTGCAGACACCCCTAGAGCAGATGTTGTGTTCCCCTGTCATGGGGGAGAATTCCTGCTACAGTCAGCAACCGACTCAGGGAACTGGGTCAAGTGGCTTCATCTCCTTGTGCCTGGTGAAATGGGAATAATTCATTCCTGCCTCCCAAGGGTGTTGGGAGGGTGAAATTCAGGTATGACTTGGGGCAGTTGTGATGCTACTGTGCTGATGGCACCTAGCTAGACACGGCCAAGACAGAATGCCGTCTCCTCACTCTAGAGAGAAAAGCAACCCTCAGTTTGGCAACCTGGGCAAGCCAGGGCCTGCTGTAGCTGAGCCATAGAAATGGCAAGGCCTACAGACAATTAATGGGCTGAATTCATGTTACTGAGACTGGAGCTGTGGGAAGTAAAACCTGGGTATGCACATGAGATGGTGATTTAACATCTGAGGACTCTGGAAAGGCCTATCAGGTTGCTAGGAACTGACATGGCACATTCATGCCAGTTCAGTGGGTGGGGAAGGGCAGTGGGAAGAGAGAGCTGAGGATTGATGGCTAGAGGTGGGTTTTCCTGGGCCCTGGCTGAAGGTGCCAGGAAAGGATGCTCAAGACAGCAGAGACTTGTCCATGGGGGGCTGTATGGTCCAGGCAACTGGGAAAGCGGCACTGAGACCAACTTCGGAGGATGGAAGACCCAAGAGGCTCTGAGAAGAATGTCTGGCCTGGGATCTGTAGTGAGAATTTCCTGACTTGAGAGGGTAAAGAGGACAGTCACTGAGTTCACTCCTGGCTTTTCGTGCAAGTAATAAAGTAAGAGTTTGTTAAACAAGGCTGGAGTGGAGCTGTGGTGACTGTTTATGCTGTGGCTTTGAAAAACCACCTACAGTGTTTATTGCGAGTGTCACACTCCAGGGGTCAGATGCCTGGGAATAAGGGAGCAGAGTGGGGGGAGACAAAAGTAAAATTTCCCAGCATGAAGCTCAGTAGTGGCAGGACTTATGTAAGTCCAAGGCCTAGGAAACCAGAGGTTATGACCAGTGGCTGTGCTGTACAATGGGCACTGGAACCACCAGAGGGTGAGGGATGGGGAAGGAGCAACTAGGCCATGAGAAGAGGCGATTCCCTCTTCCTGGAGGTTGAAGATCAAAGGTCTGAGCTCGATAAAGAAACAGGTTGATCTGTCAGTCTGAGTTCTGGTTCTGAGGCAGTTACAAACTGGTAACCTCAGGAAAACCCAGTGGAGGGTTTTGAAGAACTGAGACCTACCAAAGCCTTAGGCTGGAGTTGGGGTTTAAGTTTTTAAAACTATTTAGCCAGCAGGTAGGTTCCGTATTGTTTTACTATGTTCTCTCAATAACACTTTCACTTTCAGAATAGATGTGCAGGCTTAGAAGGGGCTGTGTGGCAACTGCTGGCAATGCCCTGGTCACAGTTCTCAGCGAGAAAGCAAAGCACTTTTAGCCCCAGTCTGACTTGTTGAGGATGTCACAGCACTAGGCGGGGAACTGTGCAGCCAGGCAAAACCCCAGTCAGGTGGAAGAGACACACAGGTCTCTGACCAAGAAAGGTCACAGCTGGGGAGATGGCAACCTAGAGCAGATGCCCTTTGTGGGACATGATGGGGGGAATACAAGTGCATTTGCCCTGACCTATGTTATCATAGCTGCACTTTGGGAGGGAAGAGATCTGGAAGCTCTCTCCTTCCTAGGCCACTCAGTTCATCTCACATGAGAGCTTTAAATCTGAAGACAAGCCACCGGAGAGGACTTCAATCACTTCTAAACACAAGGGTGGGTGGGGAAATCCCTGGTGCAGCACCAATAAGAAATGCTGCCCAGGGGCTGGTATTTAACCACAAGTGAGATCAGAGGTGCATGTAAGGCGGTACGGTCTGGTACACTGTACCAGTGAGATATTTATAGCCAGTGGTCCATACCGGACAGACACAGGAGGAGCAGAATGGCTGGCAGCTCCTCCAGTGTGGCTGTACTGCCCCCTGCCCCACTCCCCATCCCTTCCACGCAGCTGCAGCTGCTTAGTCCTGTCCCGGGTCTGTACAGCAACCCTGCCAGAGGACGAGGTAGGGGAGGTACAGCTGCGCTGCAAGAACTGCCAGTATGGGGCCACCAGTGGCCCCACATTCTGCTCCTTTCTCCACAGCAGGAGGAGGAAAGACACACACACCACCCCCGCCAAGTAACATGGGATGGATCGTGGGGAAGGGATGGGAGAGTGCAATGGGAGAGCATGGGGAGGAGATGGGGGCAAGGCAAGAAGATGCCACATGGGTAGGTCACATGCCCCCCTTTTAGTTTGTGCCACCCCTTTTTGTCCCTCTCATAAGGGTAGAGTACCGGTAAGAAATTAATTCTACTTGCACCACCGAGTGAGACTCCATTGTCCCTTCACTTTCATTAAACGCATTGAACGATTCCACTCAGTTACAAAGAAAGGGCCTGATCCGACAGCTACCAAGGAGAGTTTGGCCATGGATGTCAGTGGAAGTTCTCACCAGCACAGACCCTCCCTAGTCTCCAGCTTCAGACAATTCTTGTCTAGCAGATGCTAGAGGGACTTTGCAGCGTTGGAAGGGACATTATCTTAGTAACCACAGTGTTCAGCATAAGGCATGTGACAGACCAGCTGGAAGGGCAGCATTCCCCTCCCTCCAGGGAGCGAGGTCCCCACGGTCATGACGCCAGTAGCAGACACAGCCCCGTCTCACAGGGGCTGTGGCTTTTCTTCTCTTTAACCTCAGGGAGCACGTGGGAGATTAGTGAGTGCCTGCGGCTTCTCTGTTCCCTTCTCCCTGCAGATGAGAAGAGGAGAAGTCAGATCAGACAGCTACAGAGACGTCTCTCCCTGACACACTGAGGAGCAGAGAGACAGGCCTTCCCTGCTGCCTAATCTCTGAGACGCTGCTGCAATTCTCATCACCTGTCATAATGGCCCTGCCTCTGGGCCTCTGCCTGCTCTGTGAGTATGAACACAACTGGCTGGGTTATCTGGGCTTTAAGGGAGACTGAGAACAGCTAATGAGTCACTTAATTAGGTGTAATCCTGTAGGGTGTGCTGAGCCCCTTCTAGGAGGTATGTTCAGGGTCTGCTTTCTTGGCACCCGCAGCTCCACCAGTTACCACTGGAGCAATTTCACAAGGGCCATGGTTGATTCTCCATCACTGGCAGTTTTTATACCAACATTGGGAGATGTTCTAGCAGATCTGCTCTGTTCAGCCAGGATTATTGTAAGGAAGATCTAGATCATCACAATGGACCCTTTTAGTCTTGGACTAGGAACCTTGTGTGTCCATGCCAGCCCCAGCGAAGGCGCGGTGTTCAGTAGCCTCTAAGCGCTATCCCATAGAGCACAGCCTTGTATTGCCCTCATGGTTAGCAACTGTAAAATGCTTCCAGCTCTGTCCTGGACTCTCCTGGGAAATCTGAGAATGCAGCTCAATCATAAATTTGTTGCCAATTGAATTTCTACTTTGGATCACTGATTGTTACTTCCTTCAATAAACTCCTATGCACGTATCACCACAAATCAGCCTCTCTTTAATGTCAGGATCAGTTAAACTACCAAGTACAATCCTCAAGTAAAAGAAAATTCCAACCAAGACATTTTCAAACATTCGAAAATGTATCTAACGTTGACTTGTCTATGAATCACAGAACTGTAATTTTAAGATCTAATATCACATAAAGTGCCAAAAGAAGAAAAATTATTATAATGTGAACAATTTTATTTGTCCACAAGTCAGACACTGCCAGCCAGAATTCCCTTTGTTTCAGACTAAAGCTACATTTTCACTGCAAAAAGTGGTTTGTTTGTACATCAAGAAGGCTACTCCCTGTTCAGTCCTCGTGAAGACAAGGAACAGCTTGTTGTTACCTCAGAGCAGGAATTTAATGTGAACCCTAAGTCCCCCAGCTGGGGTTCACCTTGCAGAGCTGCACTGGGGTAAGAACTCCCGGTGTGTTGTTTCCACCAGGGTTTTATGCCAATTTAGCTCTCTTCATGTCAAAATACATTGTTTTCAGTGAAGACATGGCCTAAGAGAAAGACAGCAAAATATGAAAAAACTAAACTAAAATATCCAAGAAGGTGCACAATGTGTGTGTTTGTGTGTGTGTGAACTGTACGTGGTGTGACAAAGCTCCAACCTTGTCTCAGTGGCTTCCACACTTTTTGGCAGATTTCACTAGCCTCAGAGGCTTACTGTGACCCTCCACGTAGTCCTTCTCTCTCGAGGCAAGGGTCACAGCCCACTGAGCCATTTTCATCATAAGCCAGCAAGGGAGGTGAGGAGAATCTATCCTCCCTTGCACAGTCTCTGTTGTCTCCCAGTCCCAGTGATTAGTGGGCGAAGAGAAAGAGGAGCCCAGGCCCGCCCTCTACTCTGGGTTCCAGCCTAGGGGCCCTGATAGTAGCAGCTCTTGGTAGCTGACTTTTGGAAACAGGACAAGTATGATTCCCTGGGCCACTTCCCTAAAGCAGCCCCACTTCCTCAATATCTATGTCACCCTTACCTCAGGGCCTCCTTCCTTGTGCCTGATCGGGTTCGTACTGCTCCGTTCATCTAGCAGCATGGCTTCCTCCTACACACATGTGCCCACCTGACTAAGTGGGAGGCTTTTAACTAGTTTCAGCCAGCCACCAATTGGCTTCAGGTGTCCCAATCAACCTAGCTCTCTTCCCTGCTTTCTGGAAGGATCTTAATTGGACCCAGGTGTCTTAACTGACTGGAGCAACTGCCATTTGCTTCCCCTGGTAACAGGGATTTTTATCACTGTTTTAATTAAACAAACTTTGCTGCCACAAAGTGATGATCGATATGGCCCCAGTTGTAGCATCCAGGTCCATACTAGTGCTAACATCCATTCAGATGAACTGAGGCTAGTACTGGTCAGATTTTTTTTCTCAATTTCTTCAGAGCAGGCAAGCACCAAGCCAGACCCTCAGGAATACAGAGCTCCATGACACAGCAAAGAAACTTTGCAGTTACACAGCAACAAACCACCCAGAAGAGCTGCAATGGGACACTCCAAATTACTATCCCCAATTATCTTTGATGTGCTAGACTTAGTCCAGTCTCTGACCCAGGACTGAATTTTGCCAGTCACTTTAAATGCCTGCTTTACCTGATCCCCATTTCAGGAGGAGGAAAGGAGCTGTCTGGAACAGTACAAGCAGTCCTAGAGGGAGGTACTGTTGGCAGAGGGCAACTAATAAAAAACAAATTAGTTCCTTGCATGGTGGCAGAATTGTAGGAATTTATTCCATGGTTAGGAGGTTGACTAAGATGATTGATCAGGTATATTACAATAGCTCCTAGGAGCCCCAGTCATGGCCCAGCACCCTCTTGTGCAAGGTGGGCGCTGTACAAACCCAGAACAAATAGACTCTCCTTACCTCAAAATTCTCACAGACAAGTGGGAAAGTCTGAGGAGGGTGAATACCAGACTGGGGTTGCTGGCCTGGCTATTGACATGAGTGGAGAGGTGGCATTGCTTGACAAGGAAAATGGAAGAGCTGATGGAGGACAGAACAAATGGGGAGTGGAGAAAGCCAGCCTGGGGACGGGATTCACACCAGAGACACTCGGCAGCACGAGACCGGGAGGACGCCCCGTGTGCTCTTTGCCATGATGGCAAAAGCTCCATGTATTTTAAAGGTGTGTAGCTCTGATAAGTTCCCAATTGCCCTGGCTGCACTAACGATGTGAATTTATATTTTATTGCACAGGGGCGCTGGCTGCAAGCCAGGAAATCTGCAGCTCTCCCGGTGAGTGTTGGTGCCATGCAGCAATGTTAATTATAGACCTGAGGAGCCTGATCCTCGGACACAGTACGGCCTATTAATAGCATTTGGGCAGTGTAAGGAGGCTAAAAGAGGGTGTAAATTCACACTCATTTTATCAGTGGACAGGCTTTAGTGTAAATGAGAATCAGGCCCTGTGTGTCCAGTGGGTGGAACAGAGAGCTGAGGATTGGGTCTGATGGGGGTTGTTTTGAATACTGCCAGTGACTGCAAAAAGCCCTGGTGCTTTTTCATTGGGACAGACTCAGTCTGACTTCAGTGGGACCAGAGTCAGACCCACAGGATGACTGAGAGGGGCCCAAATCCAGTGGGAATGTAAATAGTGGCCGAATTTACACAGGAATGGTGGTAAGTTGATCGGGAAAAGGGTAAGAACTTGTAAGTGGCAAAACAGTGGAATTTGCACCAAGTTATGACAGGAGCATGTAGACACACCTGAGCTAATTCCAGTAACAACAGCAGTGAAGACATGACAGCCTGAGACCCTGTACAAAGAGACTGTGTTTGCTGATTTACCCTCGCTGAGAAGGGATAAAAGGGATAAAAGCAGAGGAGCCAGTGGGAGCTGACAGTGTGTAAAGCAGGAGGGGGCAGCTCCCCCTGACCCACATGGAACAAAGGGTTTTGAATTTAAAAATACAGCAGGTGAGAGGGAGACCCTTGTTCTCCGTTGCATTAAGTCCAAGGCTGAGGTGAGCCCAATCCAGGGTGACACACAAGGGCCTGGTTAATCTCTGCCGTAATTCAAATGTCAGCTCCATGAGAGAGGAGCCATTTAACCAAATAATGTTTCCTCCTCACCTAGGTGACCTCCCTGCCCCCTCACTGATCCTGGACAAGGGCTCTTCCTGCCTAGGAGATAACGTCATACTGCTGTGCTTCATCCCTATGGACACCTCGGTGACACATGTCATCTTCTGTAAGGATGGCAAGGAAATGTTAATGCTGCCCAAGGACAGAAACAAATTCATCTTTGAGTCAGCCCAGCCAGCGTCTTCAGGGAGCTCAGGCAAGTATTCCTGCCGCTACAAGCACAAGGACAACAGGAACCATGAGAAGACTTCTCTCCCCAGTACCCACCGATACCTGAGTGTGCCAGGTAACATGCTGAATGAAGGGAGGGCTGCTTAGCACACAGGGGGAGGCAGCAGGAGTGTGGTGGGAGCAGCCAGTGGCAGCTAGAGTAAAAGTTTCTAAAACTTCCATCTCTTGTGCTGAACTCTCTGTGACTGAACGCTAGCTCAACGCCCATTAAGTTAGTTTAGTTGAGCAAGATTCCAAGATTGAAAGGTAGAACAGGACTGTCTTGTTCAAAACATGGGTAAATCCTTAAATGTGAATTCTGGCAGGTGCATTGTCATTAATGTCAACACAGGCTTTGCTTGAAGTTCAGAACCGACAGGGGTAGACTAACTGGGCCCTGTAGGGGCCCAGCAAAGCCCTCCACACTGTTCCCCCCCACACATATATACACCTGGCTAAGACTGTCCAGGCTTCTGCACCAGTACCAGGTGGCTCAGCTCTGGGGAGACAGGCTGTCAGGGTTCTCTCTTGATTCTGAACTCTAGGGTACAGATGTGGGGACCCACATGAAAGACTCCCTAATCTTTTTTCTACCAGCTTAGATTAAAATTCCCCAAGGCACAAATCCCTCCTTGTTCTTGGATGGTATTGCTGCCATCACCAAATGATTTAGACAAAGATTCAGGGAAAGGACCACTTGGAGTTCCTATTTCCCCCTAGAACATTCCCCCAAATCTCTTCACCCTCTTTCCTAGGTCATGTCTACACTACCCGCTGGATCAGCAGATAGAGATCGCTCTATTGGGGATTGATTTACTGCGTCTCATCAAGACGTGATAAATCGGTCCCCAAAGTCAACTCCAGAACTCCAGTTCACCAAAAGGCACAAGCTGGAGTCGACAGAAGAGCCTGTCACCGACTGCTGCCGCCGTGAGGACGGCAGGTAAATCGACCTAAGATGCATCAACTTCAGCTACACTATTCATATAGCTGAAGTTGTGTATCTTAGGTTGACCCTCCCTGCTAGTGTAGACCAGGGCCTAGGGAGGCTTGAGAATAATATCCTCACCAGTTGGTACAGGTGAGCACAGACCAAATCCCTGGGTTTTTCAGACACTGAAAAT
The DNA here is from genome assembly GCA_007922305.1 of Dermatemys mawii. Taxonomy (NCBI): domain Eukaryota; kingdom Metazoa; phylum Chordata; order Testudines; family Dermatemydidae; genus Dermatemys; species Dermatemys mawii. The sequence goes on along the minus strand of ML677425.1, from coordinate 2,394,494 downwards.
CAATCAGGTTCTTAAAAGAAGAATTTTATTTATTTATTTATTTATTTATTTTTAAAGTAAAAGAATCACACCTGTAAAATCAGGATGGAAGGTAAATTTACAGGGTAATAAAAAGATTTAAAACAAGAGAATTCCCCTCTGTGTTTAACTTCAAAGTTGCAAAAAACAGGAATACATCTCCCTTTAGCATAGGAAAAATTAACGAGCTAAAACAAAAGATAATCTCATGCCTTGCCTGGCTTACTTACACTTTTTGTAATATTAGAGATTCGTTTCAGGATTGTCTGTAAGAAATGGATTTTCCTGCCCTGGCCCATCTCTGGCCCCGAGAGAACACAAACAAAGAGCACAAAACTAAAACCTTCCCCTGCCCCGCCAGATCTGAAACTATCTTATTTCCCCATTGGTCCTTCTAGTTAGATGCCAACTAGGTTAATTGAACTGATTAACCCCTTACAGGTAAGGGGATTCTGTACCTATTGCCAGGAGGGATTTGATGTTACTGCATACATAAGGGTTGTTACCCTTCCCTTTATATTTATAAAACAAGCAGGGTCCCACATATGGTGGGAAGTAGAGACTGTCCAGAGCCAGAGGTGCACTCAAGTCCAGCCAGAGGGGTGAAAGGAGCAGGGGGTGGGGTCAAGGGGAGGAGAGGTGCCCTTGGCAAGCAGGCTGAGAGGAGCAAATGTTGGGTGGGAGAAGCCAGTGGAGTCTCGGTGTGCAGTGCAAGCCGAGCAGGCCAGGGCCCCTTCTGAGCATGGGCCCGGCTCCGTGGAGCCACTAGAGCCATTGTAAACTTTGCGCTGCCTGGTTGTGATCATTTGAAAATCCTCCTGGGTGCATACACAGCAGGGAATGGTGCTAAATTAGAAACTACTTGTGGCTGCCTAGCTAAGTTCTGGAGACACATTATCCACATCCAGATCTTGCAGTTCAACCATGTCTAGTGAGATCAATCAAAACGCTGGGTTTAAAAAATCCTTCCACCTTTGCTTAGTGCTGGCAAAGTTCAAAGTCTGACCCTGAAGGTCATAGTTCTGGCCCATCTCTCTGATTCATGTTCTCAGGATGATTTCCTTACGGACCGCATGGTAAAGGGACAGGCACTTGAGTGGTTTATTCTCCATCACGTGACATCTCTAGAGCGAGTCCGGATGTCTCTTTCTGAATTCTGGGCTCTTGTGCCAGAGACATTATGGGCTGGAGATACGGGACTGGCTCCTGCTATGCAGCGGGTCAGACAGATGATCAGAACAATCCTTTCAGAGTTTCAATGTCTGTGAATCTATTAATGAGACAGAGTGAAGATATTCGAGTCCCAGGATAGGCTGCTAGACCCCAATTACTTTGAGTTCAGTAAAAGGTTTCCCTTGATTTCAGGGAGAGCACAGACAGCCCTGTGTGTATTTCTCTCCCCATTCTTAAAGAGGAGTTAGGTTTTGTAATGTGCCATTCCCTACAAAATCTACCCCACAAGAGAGAGAACACCCACCCCCACCTTGGACTTTTGCTTGGATCTGGCATTTATATCCCCTAGTTAGTGAGCAAGGTCATTGGAGGGTGACCCCCTCTGTCAGGGCACGCTCAGCACAGTTTTGCTGTCCTTTACTCACACCATAAGGATCATGACATGTTATTTCCCTGCATTCAAAACTAAAGTGAATTTTAGCCCAAAGCTGACTGCTTTGGCAAAGCAGTTGTGCGTATGTAAATAAGCCTGCTCCTCAGCTCTTTTCCCCCAGTTCATCAACAGATGTCAGGGAAGAGCTCATTCAGCACCTGCTGACACATGGGTGGAAATCAAAACATTTTACAAAGGAGATCAGCATCATTATCCCTGTTGTACCGAAGGGGAAACTGAGGCAAACAGTGAGAAGATTATTTACCTAAGATCGCCCAGCTACAGAGATGGGATTAGGACCCACGTTTCCTGAGTCCACACCCAGTGCTCTAACCACAAGGCTATACTGCCTCCCTTGAGCAGCTTGTTGCTTTGCTAATCAAATGTTCCCATATCGCTATGGGACACTTCCAAAGACACTCACACATATTTCACTGGCAGTTGCTGCCCTTTCGCATCACAGTTCTGACTGTTTGAGGGGATCTGTAATCGCTATGTGTCTGCCCCACAGATTGTCCCAACCCTTCTGGGAGTGAAAGTTCTGGAGGAAAGCCATCGCCCCCAGGTAAATGGATTCACTCAGCGTGGGGGGATTTCCCTGTAGGTAAAGTGGGGCTCTGGTCCGAGATTAAAGGAGGGTACCCAACACTTCTAGTGGTGAGACCATTATCCTGCTGTAAGCACGGGATGGGCAGGGACTGCAGGGTGAGAATCCAAGAGGAGAAATAAGGTGTTTTCACAAGGAGATGGCTAAAGCCAGCTTGGTACCTCGCTGTGAAATGTGATGGCAGCAAAAGTGTCCCAGGGCCATTGGCCCCTTGAAGAGGTGGCAGATCCTGCCCCACTCTGCGCTTCTCCCCTGCTGGGGAACATTATCACAGCCCTGTGTCAGGCAGGCCATGTGGCTAAGTTAGTTTAGGCCTCATGATACAAGAGAAGCCTCCAGGTAGCCAAAGGAGGGTGGATAGATATGGAGTGACCAGACATCCCAGTATTCTCAAGACTATCCAGATATTTAGGGATTTGCTTATACATGTGTAAGCAGTGTCAGGAATGAGATATATTCTGACATCTGGTGGCGAACTATGGGAATTGCAGTGAGTCTTAGAAAATAATTCTGGGGCTGATCAATTTGCATAGACACACCCACTGCGCCTAGCCTGAGCCCACAGCAGCCCACATGGCCACTTCGGCTGATGAGGGAGCCCCAGTTTCTATGTTATTGGGGCAGGAATGATAAAGTGATGTTACTGTGATTATGTGAATGAAGGACTATGGACATGTACTTGGCCCTTGTTATGATGGAGGGACTCGCCATCATCTAGGTAGCACTCAGTGGGCAAGGGCCATGCATTTCAGAACACTGTGATATTGAGAGAGGTGGTGGACAAGCACCTATACCTTTTGGTGAGGGTGCTGTCTGAGGGCCTTCCAGGCCTATTGCACCCTGCCTCTCTCCACTGTGGAATGTCAGAATTGAATTTTTGCTTCCATTAGGCTGCTGAGCCTAATCAGCCTTCCATCAGGCTGGCTGATTCTGATTCAATATCAGAATTCAATTTTTGCTTCCATTAGGCTGCTGAGCTGAAAATTGCTTTGGGCTCACTGGTGCACCTGCACTAAGGCTCCCCTACTGTATGCTGAAATCACCTAAGAGCTAAAGAAATCACTGAGCACTGTCTTAAGTAGGGGGGCCTGAGAAAAGTGCAGAGTGGCTGGTGCAGCAGAGCAGTCTGTGTGTCGGCTAGCAGGACGGCTAGCGGAGTTGTTGGTGCTGCGGGCAGAGTGACCGGTGTGGAAGAGCTGTCTGTCGACTAGCAGAGGCGTTGGTGCTGCGGGCAGAGTGACCGGCGTGACACAGCTGTCTGTCGACTAGCGGAGGCGTTGGTGCTGCGGGCAGAGTGACCGGCGTGGCACAGCTGTCTGTCGACTAGCGGAGGCGTTGGTGCTGCGGGCAGAGTGATCGGCGCGGCACAGCTGTCTGTGTGTCGGCTAGCAGAGCAGCTAGCGGATCAACGGGCAGAGCGGTTCATGGGACAGCCAGCGGAGCGGAGCAGAGCCGATTGCGGTGAGAGCTGCAGCGGAACCTCACGGAGAGGCGGCGCAGTTGGCCTCGGACCACGTAAGGTGCCCCGTGCCCTACCCTCCAATTCCACCCAGGCTAGAGGTAAGACTCTGCCAATTGACTTTTGAACTCTGCACTGACCAAGGACAGAGACTCTTGGGCTGTTGGACTTTTGGGGCTATTGAGTGACTTTTGGGGTTGTGGAACTCAAGAGCCAAAGGGAAGGCCACGGCCTAGTTGCTGCGAGGGGGGCTTCTGGTTCATGGTTTGGTTTATTAACCTTGTTTGTGGTGTTTCCCCAATATAATGCCACATTGTTTCTCCCTGTTATTAAAAGGCTTTGGTACACTCAGACTCTGTGCTTGCGAGAGGGGAAGTATTGTCTCTTACAGACGCCCAGAGGAGTGGTATATGGTTGTCCCAGGTCACTGGGTGGGGGCTCGAGCCGGGTTTTTTTGTATTGTGCTATTGGAATGGAACCCCTGGATACTGAACCCGGCTCTTGTTGCTGCCAACTCTGATGGGCAGAAGGGTTACACATGCAACTACACCTCTCCCCAAAAAAATAATTTCCAATTTTTCACACTTGCTATCTGATCACCCTAGATGGCCAGTTGGGGCTAAAAGGGGCCCATGCAAAGAAGCTGAATGAGGTCTGAAGTTCACCACTTTTTTTGCAATTTCTTTTCCCCCTCCATTTCCAGGTGATGAGGCCAGCCCCACTCCACCTTCCGCCCCCGGAGGGGAACTTTCTCACAGCAGTGAGCCAGGTAGGCCATTTGGCTAAGTCAGTCCAGGCCTTGTGATAAAAGAGAATCCTCCAGGGGGCCAAAGGGGGATGGAGGCCAGTCTGGGTTAAAAGGGGCCAGCGCAGAGAAGCTGAGCAAGGGCTGAAGTTGACTTCAGTGGTCCCACGCAGCCCCAGAAAGGAGAGCTGTGGGACTCCTGAGTTCAGGAGGGGAACCCCCCTGAGATGCCAGCTCAGAGCCCAGAAGGAGAGTGTGTTATTCCTCTCCAAAGGTGGGAAGTTATGGGCAGTATCCGCAGGCTCCAGACAGAGGTCTGTGGGAACCCTGAATGAAAGGAGAACTAGGGATGGGCTAATTTGATGCAATGCAAGAGATCTAATAAATGAGACCCCATAAAGGGAGAGCCTTGGTAAAAGTGTCCTGGCCTTGGAGAAAGGTCTTGTGAGACCCAAGAGAGGGCTGTGACTGAGGTACCTGCAGGGACACATTGTACCACATTGCACCTGCCCTACACAGGGCAAAATGTAGGTTTAACTGGGCGAGGCATCTCATGTCAACTATCATATTATAGCCACCCTGAAGTTTTCACGGTGTGCACCAGGTTTTGGTGGGATGTAAAAGTATGTACAGGGGAAGACTGTGCTGGGCTGGACAGAGAAGTGCATGCTCTTTTGCACACCGGGATGCTGATTTGCACACTTAGATTCAGGTATAAATATTTGCGTGGGCAAAATCACTGGTTCATGATTATAGACATTTTGTTTGAAGAAACCTTAACTGGAGATGGCATCCAAGGAGGGAAAATGCTACATGTTCACCTCACACACAGGCACAAACTAGCAGAAATGACACATACACGGCCAAATGTGATTAGTTTTTATGGAGTAACGATGGAATTTCCCTGAGATTTGAAAAGCCCAGCTTAAATTAATTAAAATAGCAGCTAATCATTAATTACTGTGATCATTAACAGTACTAAAGGCTGGTCCGTAGTTGGGATGAAACGAGGGATGAATTCTCTGCTCTGCCACAGACTTGCTGGGTAACCTTGGGGCAGCAACTTAGCCAGCCCTGCCTACTGCACGGGGGGATCTTTGCTGATATTTATGATGAGTGCTTAATATGCCAAGCTAAAGATCTGAGGATCAGGAGCCAAACCTGCATTCAGCCTCCCACTGACCCTCCTAGCTGCGTTTCCCCAGGGTCTGTGTGTTCATGGGCCCGATCCTGCACATTGCTTTGTTGGGATAGGCCCTGACGCCTGCCCAGAGCCCATTCAAGTGAAGGAATGCCCATGCGTGCGGAAGGGACTGATCATCGGCCTGCAGGATCAGGGCCATGAACATGTCAGCCCTGGCCCTGCTCCCACTGCAATGCATGGGAGAGCTCTCAGTGACCCCAATAGTGCAGGATCTGGCCCTACACGGCATGGGGTGAGGGTCGGCTGTTTGCCTAACCCATCTTCAGCGGATCTCTGGCATGCTCACACCAGCCTTCAGCCCTGGGTCTGGGGTCCAGCGAGCTCTACATGCTGGTACAGGGAGCTCTTCCTTATCCGCACTCAGACTGAAACGCACCAGCTAACCCTGGACTTCTCCCTGGGCAAATAACAAGTTATAGACCATGGGCCAGATCCCCGGCTGGTGTAAATGCACCTGTCTCCATTGCTCCAAGAGGGGCAGATCTCTAGCTGGGATCCTCAGGGGCCGATTCATGCTGGAAGCTGGACACCAAGCTGCACTTTGTGCCTGTGAAAATCCCACTCTTTGCTGAGAGGAAATTGACTCCAGGGCGTTTACCAGCAAATTCATTCCAATTCTGGCAAGGGGATAAACCCAGGTGCAAAACGTGGCCCATTGTTATTCTGGGATTGAATTTCTCTCTACTGGCTGGAGCTAGATTTGCCTGGGCCCACGAAGACCAGAGACTCTCACTTTCTTTAGAGGATGCGACTGTACGTCCAGTTCCAGTCACTACAATTCCCCGTTCCACCTCCCCTCTGCATTGAGACCCTTTGTGTTTATTTCACAGGCTCCAATGTTACAAGCCAGGAAATCTGCAGCTCTGGCGGTGAGTGACTGGTCCTGTGAGCGCAGCAGGGATTGGAGGGTTTGGGTTCAACCAGGCTCCACTGGAGTCAGTGGGTCACATCCCCAGCTGGTGTGAATCAGCCACGCTCCAATGAAGTGAATGGAGCTTTGCTGATTGACACCGGAGGGGGATTTGGCCCCAGGTGTTTAATACTGGTGTGTTTGCTCCCCAGGCACTCTCCCTGCCCCGCGGCTGTTCCTGGACAGGCTGTCTGCCCGCCAAGGGGACATGGCCATGCTGTCATGTTTAGTCCCTTTGGATGCCCCCATGACCCGCATTGTCTTCTGCAAAGATGAGAAGGAGATTTCTGTCCAGCCCAAGGGAGGAAACAAACTTGTCTACGACTCACCTCACCCAGTGTTCAGGGAGAGCGCAGGGGCCTTTTCCTGCTGCTACCAACTCAAGGATGACAATAACCAGGAGAAAAATTCTCTCTCCAGTGACCCCCGGTACCTGCATGTGGCTGGTAATACACTGCACTAATGGTGGACTCTGTGCAAAAGGATCAGGGAGCTGGGAAGGGCTGGGATCTATGCATATCCTTGTGTATCTCACTGGTGATCACTGCTGTTCTACATCCACTGTTTGCAGTGATGTATGATTGCTGTGTGTCTTCCCCACAGATGGTGATGGCTCTGGGGAGGAGGCATCACCCCAAGGGAAATGTTTTGCTCAGTGCTGCGGGATTTCCCTGTAGGAAAAGGGGCACCTGGTCTGGGATGAGGGAGTAGCACATGCCAATCTCAATGAGGAGACTTTGGCCTGTTGAACATATCTGGGTGGGCAGGTGGCTGCGGGGATCTCACCTCCGTGTGGGGGGATGTAAAATGTCCAGGCAGCCCCATGTGCCACCAGCTGCTCCACGGAACACTGGGGAAAAATCACACAAGGGAGCTAAATCTGGTTTCATTGTGTGATTCTCTCCACATTTTTATGGTCAGAATTTGTTTTTATAGAGTTTTCTCCTTAGTGGATTTTCTCATGTCTACCTATATGTTAATTGCAGAGCAGTCAAAGCTGGACAAATCACAGATTTTTTGGATAAGCAGCAATTTAAAGAAATTTGGGGAGGAATTATTTTGGATAGGACTGAAAATGAAATTTTTCAAAAATTTCAGTGAATTGAAAAGTAAAAAAAACATTTTAGGTCGAATTAAACATTGTGTTGGACCCACAACAAACTGTTCTGCTGATATTTTCAGCTTTCAATAATTAAAGGCAAGTTCTAAAAAAAGTTGTTTCAAACTGAAAAATCAAAACGTTTTATTTTGAAAATGTCAGAATGAACCAGTTTGATTTTTTCTGATTTTTGTTCAGGCTTTTTTTTCAGTTGAAACATTCAGCATAATCAACACAATTTCACTAACTGCTTCTGTGCCGCTGAATTTACATTTTTTTTAGTGAAAACCATTTTTCATCAAAAAACTGCACCCAGCTCTAGACACGCTCCTGGCTATGTCACTGGCAATCACTGCTGTTCTACACCTCACTGGTATGAGGCTTTTGGAGCTTGAAGTGATGTGTAATTGCTGTATATCTGCCCCACAGATGGTGACAGCTCTGGAGAGAGGACATTGCTCCAAGGTAAATGGTTTTGCTCCCTGCTGTGGGATTTCCCTGTAGGAAAGTGGGAGGGCTGGGCTGGGGTTACGGGGTGGCGGGGGAGCACATGCCAATCACCATGGAGAGACTTTAGCCCACCGCGGTTGCCTGGCTGGGCAGGCGACCGCAGGGGCTCACCTCCCTCTGGGGAATGTAAAATGTCCAGGCAGCCCCACATGCCACTGTCTGCTCCCCAGGAGGCTAGGGGCTGCCATGTCCCTGAGCAGTGGCTGGGGATGTGCGGGGAGCTGGGCTCTTACCCAGTGATGGTGGAGGCCACGGCTGTGCAGAGCCTGGTGGGGGCAGAGACAGGGGTTCAGATTCCGCAGGCAGTGGAGCAAGGAGATAAACACACTAGCCAGTTCTCCTATCGCAGAGCCCCTAGTGATGAGCTGGATGTGTGTCCCTGTGCAGGAGTCTAGGGAGGATCCCAGCAATGGAAGGGGCCATGTAGACTCTGGCTTTGTGATACAGTCTCAAGCGCAAACATCTGACCAGGGAGTCAGTGGCTGCCGGGCTGAGATCCTGCCCTGTGCTGGTCAGCAGCAGACCCTGGTGTCAGTGCTGCCCCTTGGAAAGGGCTCCATGGCACAAGTGAGTGGCCGACCCCAGATGCCCCTGCCTTGGTGCTGGGTACAGGGTGCCAAAGGACCAGTACTGAGCAAGATCCCTGCAGGTTAGGAGCTGGTCATGAGGCCTCTTAACAGCTGAGCTAGCAGGACAGTCACAGGCTCCCCCAAGATATTGCTGGGTGCAATATCCCCCGGGTGGAGGAGTCAGTGTTTGGCAGTGCTATGAGGGGACTCATGTTACACCTTCAGACCGCTCACCCTACTCCATCTCCTGTCCCAGGGCTTGATATTACGCTCTGGGTCTGGATCCTCTGCTCCACCCTGGTCCTGCTCCTCCTGGTGTCTGCCCCGATCATCACCTGCATCCTGAGGAAAAGAGCTGTCACTCTGCCCATCCAGAAGACCGTGCGGGGGAATGTCAGGGAAGAAGAGTAAGGAGAGGTGGCCAGTGGCTCTGGGATGTCCCACTGCCCAGAGCAGGTCAGAGGGGTGGCTGGGATTACAGAGAGGCCTGTGGGTTATTCCATTGTGCATGGGGTTCGAGGGGAGTAACTCATTGATCAGATGTGGGGTGGGGAGGTCCCTGATAAATGTGGGACACCAAGCAGCCTCTGTAAGTTCCCATGTGATGGGCATTAGTGTTATCTTAACTCCAGTGCCACCATTTCCCCCTATTCCCAGGTCAGTGCCTAGGCCAGCTCCTTCTCTCTGTGCCTGTCTCCTGGGGCAGCTGTGGTGAGCACGGCTCATCTCCTCACACTGCGCTGCCCTTCAGTCACACCGGGGTGTGTGTGGGTGTCTGCAGGGCCAGTGCAACAAGTAGGAGAAGCAGGCAGTCACCTAGGGCACCAAGTGGTTGAGGGTGTGTAGGAGGTCGCCACTGGGGCTCGTCCCTCTGCGGGGCGGTTGGGCACCACACCGCCGCGCTACACACCCCTCAGCCGGGTTGGGGAATACCCGGGCCCGGGGCTCAAGTGCTCAGTCAGGCCTGAGCAGCATCCGTTCAGCCCGCCTCAGCCCAAAGCCGGGCGGGCAACCCACCCACAGGGTAGGGTCAGGGGCTCAGACCCTCAAGCAGGGGCTGAGCAGTAACAGTTTGCAGGGCCCAGGCCCTGAGGCAGGGCGGGGCCACAAAACACGGGGAACAGTCAGGGGCTCAGACCCTCAAGCAGGGGCTGAGCAGTACCAGACAGCGAGGAATGACGGCGGGCTGAGGGGGAGACTGCCACCCACGGTTAAGGGTGGCAGGGGGGACGCAGGCCCACCCGCTCCACTGCATCCCGGCCTGGGGCCCTAGCAGCGGTTACCGGCCAGCTGCAGTCAGTGGGGATCCAGACCGCAACACACTGACACAGGTTCAAAAAACTCATTCCCTGGACCACTTCCAAACTCCCCCTCAAAGGGTACCTGGGGAGGCGCGGTGACCTCCATGGGCTCCTCCGAGTCGCTGTCTGGGGGCAGAGGCGGCAGCTCCTCGGGGTAGCCTGGACTGGGGAGGCTCGGTCCCTCTTCCTCTGGGTAGCGGGCGCAGGGCAGACTGGGAAGCTCCTCGGGGTAGCACGGACAGGGGAGGCTCAGTCCCTCTTCCTCCGGGTAGCGGGCGCAGGGCAGGCTCGGCCAGTTCCCGGGTTCCGGCGGGGTCACCGGGGCTTCCCGTTCAGGAGCTCTGGCTGTAGCCTCTGGCTCCTCCACTGGCTCCCTCCGAAGTGAGCTCCGGGGCCGAGCTTTTATACTTCCGGGTCGGCCGGCTGACCTCTGGGGGAGGGGCGCAGGTTTCTCCAGCTCCGCCCCCTCTTGCCTCTGGGGAGGCTCGTCCCTCTGCGGGGCGGTTGGGCACCCGACCGCCTCGCTACAGGGTGCCATAAAGCAGTGCGCTGGCTTGGCAGGCAGGAGCCACCTTTTGGAGTCACTGGAGAGCCAGAGCATTGGCTTGTGGGGGTAGCAAGCCCCAGACATGGAGGAGCCGGAGCGGTGCAGAGGGGCAGCAGCCCTGCAAAGGTGGCGATGCCGCTGGCGGGGAGCAGCTGAACCCACCGCCCCTCCTTCCCAGGCTGCAGCCTGGCGCCCACCACCCGCCAGGGCTCCTGCAGGCTGCAGCAGACGCCGCCTGCATGCACCTTGCTGCGCTTGAGTTCTGCGGATCCCAGGAGTGTGAGCCACCGGCACCACTGCCCCTCCTGGAGCAGGCTCAGGGCCCCACACCCCCGCGGCAGCTCACATGCCCAAGAACCGCAGAGCCCGAGCGCGACAAGGAGCGAGCCGGGGAGCGCACAGGGGCTGGTGCCCACATGCATCCACTGTAGCCTGCAGGAGCTCCTGGGGAAGGATGCCAGGCCACAGCCTGGGCAGGGGGGGTGCGGCTGCTCCCCACTAGTGGCTCTGCCGCCTTTGCAGGGCTGCTGTCCCCTGTGCCGCGCCGTCTCCTCCACGGCTGGGACTTGTGGCCAAAGCAAGAGGGATGCTCTGGCTCTCCAGTGCCTCCGGAAGGCGGTTCCTCCCTGCCGAGCTGCTGCTGGGGGCTGGGGTGGTGTGGGGAGGGCTCATACAGGGGCTGGGGCAGGGATGGGGGAACCTGGTCTGGGAAGCAGCCCCTGGGCACGGCTGGTCCCTGGGCAGTCTGGCTCCTGGGGTCTGTAAAGGCTTGTTGGGATTTGCTCCTCAATCAACTGATGTGCGGGGAGCGGGAGGGCACAAGGTGGAAATTTTGCCTAGGGCGCAAAATATCCTTGCATTGCCCTGGGTGTATGGGTGTCAGCAGCTTTACTCTGGAGCCACACTCATGTCCTCAGGGCAGGATCCAGCCCCTGTGTGTGAGCAGAGACATATTTGCTTAATAGGGGTTTAATTTTCACTCCTCCTCAGCCCCATTTGGGGCGAAGGAGCTGGATCCAGCAGGCCAGAGCTGTGGGCCCTGCTCCGGTATGGCACACGCAGAAGGGAGGCTGGGAGCTCACAGTGATAATGGGAATTTTCACAATGGCTGAACTCCTTGGACACCCATGTCCCCTGCCCTCCCCGCAATGTGTTTCCTGGAGGTTATGATTTCTAGGCACTCACTACCATTGCTGGTTCTTGTAGCACTGGGGCAGACATTTTAGTAGGAACCCTTTTCCACACAGCCCTGAGTCCCTCTCTGCTCTGCATTACAGGCCTGTGCTAAAATTCTGTGCTGTAAAGAATTTAAAACATTTTTTTGTGTCTAAATATGCAGTGGTTCAAAATGGTTACAGGAAATAAGCTGCAATTTGTAGTTTTACTCTGTGTGAGGCCAGGCCTGGAACAATACACACTGTCACCTGCTCTGCCAGGAGCTGGACTGGGGTTATTGTTCCAGCCCCTCGGCCATGCTGAGAATGCAGCACAGCGACCATCCCCGAGACAGAAATGAGCATGGCAGACGAGTGATGAAGAGATCATTGCCTCACAAGCGCAGCATCGCTCTGGAACTGTGTATCTATAAATACTGCCGGGCCGTGGGGAGGAGAGACTCCTGCGCTGGACCACAGCCAGTAACCACAGCCCCATCTCTGTGCTCACCTCGCAGGCAGCGCGGAGCTCTGTTTAGAACTAGCCTTGGATGGATTCACTTGTTATTGGTAAATATCAGTAAACAGCAATTTCCTCAAACACACCCAAACCATGAGAAAATATTTCCATCGATCATAATAGAAATTTGCAGATAAGCAAAGTAAGAGAAATGCTGCTTGAGACATTATTAGAGGCTGATTTAAGGATATTTACTGTGTATATTTTGACATGTAATGATGACAATTTGTGTTCTAATGGTTGTAACACTTTAAATTTTTGAATCTCAATGTGTACTGTCATTAAATATTGTCTGACATCCCCTCCCTCCCCCCAGTAATTTCCTCCACTGGAAACATCTTAACTGATTTTTTCAAAAAAATCTTTAAAATAAACATCAATATGATCCACCGGAATTATAAGAAGTAAACATGAAATTCTGCCAAATCTATTTATAACCCAGGTCGGGGACACCTGGGAGCGTCATCATCCAGACACAGCAGATGTTATGGGATCAGCCACGTGACTCAGCCACACACCCCCAAGTGATGTCCCAGCACCCCTAGCCTGAGCTGTGCCTGCTCCTGGGCTCCCCTGCACTTGTGTTCCCTGCTCTCAGCTCAGCCTGGCGGCTGGGGGGACCCCTGCTGAGGGCTGATCTCTGTCTCTCTGCCAAGGTGCAGAGAGCGGCTGAAATTGCACCTAGGGAATGGAGCAACTTGTGAATGTGCAAACTCCACTAAAGAGCTGCAGTGAAAAGGCCCAGTTCTCCCTCAGCCTGAAATTCTGGGAGGGGAGAGGAATGCTGTACGGAGACAGCAGGGGCTGCAGAGTGCCACTTACAGCGGCGGGGGGCGTAGGTTCCCCCAGCAGATCTTCCTCTTCAGGTAGCCCCTCCCCCAGCCTGCCCATGAGCCCATATTTCCACCCCCTCCGAATCTGAGTGAGCAGCGCTGCGTCACAACCTCACTCACTCCAATTTGGCCCAGTCACTCCTCCATCGTGACAGAGGGCGGCTGGGCCAAACTTGAGTGAGTGGCATGGTCACCTGGCATGTGGGATTAAAGCACCACTCGGGTTTGTCCTGGTCAAAAAGCAGTTAGGCCATGGCCCAGGTGCCTCCACCCCGCCAGCTGTGCAGCCTGTTGGGGACAGAGAAATCTCTATCAGCACCTCAAAGCCAGTCCCAGTCTGCAGAGGATGGGGGAGGGGATCTGAAAATTCCTTCACGTTGCCCGCTTGGGCAGGGTCCTGGCCCTCTGTCTGATTGAACCCATGGGCAGCCAGGCACAGCGTGGGCTGCACACAGAGAGGGATGTGACATGTGGTTCTGTGGATCCAGCATCCTGGAAACTAGATGGAGCCACAACACTCAATAGCGGCCTCTCCCAGGACACGGGGGCAGTGTGGGGAGGGGCACAGTGACACCCCCACACGGCTAGAAGAGGGACAAAGGGATTGTCTGGTGGTGGGTGGAGGAGGCTGGTTGCTTCTGTATGAAGAGCCCCAGAGACCCCTGCTGGGGAAATGGAACAAACTGGAGAATGGGATGAATTGTCAGGGTTGGTTGGAGGGACGTGCATGGTGCTCACACATGTAGGGAAATGGAGGCTGCCCTCATAACAATGGCCATTGTTTCCCATGAAGCTGCCATGTCAGTGACACCTGGGGCAAGGAAAATGCCCCTAGTAAAGATGGCCACCATTTCCCATTGTTTCTAAGGGGAATGAAGCCACAGTCTGCTCTTCAGGAATAGCAACCATTTCCCAGCTAGAAGCCTCTAGCTTCAATCCTGCTGGCCACAGTAAGAAAGAGTGGCCATTTTCACTTGGGGCAACCTCCCTGCCACATCAGGTGCATGGTGGCCATCATCTCTCTGGGCAGCCTTTGACTTCACTTCCATTTGAAGCAAGGGGGAAATCCGACATCCATTCCATGTGCAGGTTCCCATGGCTTAAGGGAAATGATAACCCTTATCCAGAGGGAAGCCTGCAACTTCAGTCCTAGCAGAAACAATGGGAAATAGCAGCTAGGGCTAATCTCCCTTTCACAGTCACAGTATTTAATGACATAGTAGACATTTTACTTGAAGGCAGCCTGGAACTTCAATCTTATTGGGAACAATGGGACTTGGAAGCCATCTTTACTAGGGGCAACTTCCCTTTCACATTCCAAGGCTGTAGTGTCATGGCAACTATCTTCCCCATGGACAGCTTCAGGCTTTATTTATAATGGCATTAAAGTCATGGGCTTCCCTCCAGAGAGATAGCTGTCATGTTGCTATACCCTTGGCATGTGAACGGAAAGCTGCCCTTAGTAAAGATGGTGTCTATGTTGGTCTATCCTTGGGATGTGAAAGGGAGGCTGCTCTTACTAAAGATGGCTGCCATTTCCAACAGTAGAACATAAGGGGAGTGTCAGGGTTCCTTCCTCACTCTGAACTCTGGGGTACAGATGTGGGGACCTGCTTGAAAGACCCCCTAAGCTTATTTTTACCAGCTTAGGTTAAAACTTTCCCAAGGCACAAATTTCACCTTGTCCTTGAACAGTATGCTGCCACCACCAAATGATTTAGACAAAGAATCAGGGAAAGGACGACTTGGAGTTCCTATTCCCCCCAAAATATCCCCCCAAGCCCTACACCCCCTTTCCTGGGAAAGGCTTGAGAATATATCTTCAACAATTGGTATAGGTGAACACAGACCCAAATCCCTGGATCCTTAGAACAATGAAAAATCAATCCGATTCTTAAAAGAGAAATTTTATTTAAAGAAAAGGTAAAAGAATCACCTCTGTAAAATCAGGATGGATTATAACTTTACAGAGTAACAAAAAATGCAAAATCACAGAGGAACCCCCTGTAGCCTTAGGTTCAAAGTTACAAACAAAAACAGGGATAAACCTTCCTCCAGCAAAGGGAAAATTCACAAGTTGAAAACAAAAGATAACTAACATACCTTGCCTGGCTGTACTTACAAATTTTGTAATATGAGAGACTGGTCCAGATTATATGGAAGAAATGGATTGCTGTCTGGTCCCTCCCAGTCCCAGGAGTGAACAAAACACAGAACACAAACAAAGCCTCTCCCCTGCTCCAGACTTGAAAGTATTTTTTGCCCCCATTGGTTCCTTTGGTCAGTTGCCAACCAGGTTATTTGAGTGTCTTAACCCCTTACAGGTAAGGAGGAATTCTAGGCTACCCTTAGCTTTATGTTTATGACAGGGAGGAATTTCCAAAGGTTCTTGAGCATCTGAGGCTCTGACTGCCATGAAAACCCAGGAGTGAAGGGTGCCCAACTCCCTTTGAGGCTGTTTCAACACTTAACCCTATGTGAATTTTGCAATTTTGAAAACAGCTCCATTTTAGGGGTTCTATTGGGGAACCTCTTGTTCAAATGTCTTCAAATTTCCCTCACACATTCTACCTCAGCCACTGACATAGGCATTCACTTTTCCAGTGAATATGACTTGTCCTGTGGATTTTAAACAATGTTTAAATTTCTGCTTTAAATTGAAACTTTGGTGCCACTATAACTGTGGAGAAGCCACTATTGTTCTGTAATTCTCACTCTAGACTAGCCTGGAAGCTGGGCTCAGAGGGGCTGGTCTAATCTAGTATCAAATCCCCAATCCTCAGCATTTGGTAACAGAGAATCTGCCATACCTGTGAGAAAGGATCTGTGCAAACAACCTCCCCCTCCCATCAGGGAATGAGGTCCCTGACCATTGCAAGGCTAGTAGCAGACACGGCCCGTCTCTCACAGAAGCTGTGGCTTTTCTTCTCTCTGAACCTTAGGGCGTGGGAGATCAGAGAACACCTGCGGCTTCTCTGCTCCCTGCAGATCAGAAGGGGAGAGGCCAGGTCAGAGAGCCATGGCATTTCTCTCACAGAGACACTGAGGAGCAGAGCCCGAGAGACGGCACCTGGATCCCCAAGAGACAGATGCTGCTGTGGCATTACCAGCCTGTGGGGTTATCACAGCTTCTCCCCATGATCCTGCCACTGGGCCTATGGCTTCTCTGTGAGTATGAGCACGATGGGCCGGGTTGGACTTTAGGAGAAGGCTGAGATGAGACAGGAAGAGAATTGTTTGCTTAATGAGTCCTGAGAGGCATGTTCCAGGTGGGCTGTTAGATTGGCACTGCAGCCTTAGATCCCACACTGGCCTGTACCAGCCCCCCACACACACATACCTGGTCCCCAGGACATCCCTAGCACTGCCACATGCTGTTACTTTCCCCTGCTTACTGGTTTCTATATCAGGGGATTTAAACACTTTCAACCCTTTAGATAAAATCCACATATTTTAACAGCTGCAATATCTATGCAATCTCAGGCCCTCGCCCTAGTACGGACCCAGCACTGAATGTTGCCAGGGCCATTTTAAATCACTCATTCACCTGATCCACCCGTGGTGGAGAGGCGAGAGTTCAGGGAAGATGCGAGGTCTGGAACAGCTGCCTGATAGTGAGAGGCTGACAGAGTTCAGTCGGGTTAGCTGATGGGAGAGATAGTTGATCACAACGTATATGCCCCTCTGCAGGGAGAAAGATTTCTGACAGCAACTGTAGATTTCTTTAATGGAGCAGACAAAGGCCAAACGAGAACCAATGGCTGGAAATTAAAGTCAGACTAATTCACACTGGAATAAGGCCCACGTAGGGAGGGTGGTTTATTTAATATTGGAGCAAATGAACAAGAGAAGCAGTTCGATTCCTGATCACTTGGAGTCATTAAATGAGTGGATGCGTTGTTAAGAGATACTGTCAGTCTCACACACAGGTTCTTGGCTAGATGCAGGAATCACCATGTGAAGTTCTCTGAATGGTCCTATGCAAGAGGTCAGAGCAGATGATCACAATGGTCCCTTATGGACTTAAAAACTGTGAATCATGGGACCCCTTTACTCAGCAGTGCAGCTCGGTGGGTGAGAAGCCATCCCAAGGGAGAGTGATTTGTTGGAAGAGTGCAATTAACAAATGCAGTTTATCACACAGGAGGGAATTAAAGGAGTGGATTCCACAGCTGTCACCATGCTGCATCTGTATGTTGCCTTTTTGGGAGAACGTCCATTGTTTTTAAACTGAATGAAATGTTCTACAGCACATCTGGCTGCACCACTAACTGGAATTTGTATTTTATTTAAAAGGTTCACTTGCTGCAAGCCAGGAAATTTGTAGCTCTTCAGGTGAGTGTCAGCCATATTAGAAGGAGAAGAGAGTGTGTCTAACAACAAGTGTGACAGGGCTGGAAGTCCGATATCCTGGTTTCTAGCCCCGGCTGGGGGAGGGAAGGGGTCAGAGCACATCATTATAGAGTCAAGACTCCTCGGTTCTGTTCCAAGCTCAGGGAGAGGAATGGGGTCTAGTGATTTAGAGCAGAGCTGGGGGAAGGTCAGGACTGCTGGATTCCATTTTTAACCCTGATATACAAAGCCCAAACCTGCTTCCTATGGGAGAATAAGTTATAACTTCACAGGGAGCAAGATCAGACCCAGATTGGAATAAATCTTCTGCAGGGTATAAACGGGTGCATCTCCACTGAAGTCAAAGGATCTGTATCCCTTTACGCCAATTGTGAATTTGTCCCATTAAGTCTCATTTCCTAATTTAAACCACTGAGGACCAAATCCAGTGACCGTGTAGACAGAACTGTGACACACAAGGGGGCATGAGGTGGCCAGTGAGCGGTGATAGATCAGACCCGGCGAAGCAGTGGAAATCACACCTGTTTGGTATTCAGTGGGGACTGAATTCAGCCACTGGCATAAGTGGGTGTATGTCCTGCTTACACCAGGGCTGTGTTTGACCTCGAGGAGTACTGAGATCAGTGCAGCATCAATGAAAGTATCCTGGAGCCCGACTCACCTCTCACTAGTGGGACTCTACTGTCTTGAGGGGAGTTACTCCTGATTTACAGCAGGGTGGGAGGAGAGACAGGCTATTCAGGGCAGGGTGACTGCGTTTATTCATAGTATCATAGAATCATAGACTGTCAGGGTTGGAAGGGACCTCAGGGGGTCATCTAGTCCAACCCCCTACTCAAAGCAGGACAAATCCCCAACTAAATCATCCCAGCCAGGGCTTTGTCAAGCCTGACCTTAAAAACTTCTAAGGAAGGAGATTCCACCACTTCCCTAGGTAACCCATTCCAGTGCTTCACCATCCTCCTAGTGAAAACGTTTTTCCTGATATCCAATCTAAACCTCCCCTACTCCAACTTGAGACCATTGCTCCTTGTTCTGTCATCTGGTTCACTGAGAACAGTCTTGATCCATCCTCTTTGGAACCCCCTTTCAGGTAGTTGAAAGCAGCTATCAAATCCCCACCCCCCATTCTTCTCTTCTGCAGACTAAACAATCCCAGTTCCCTCAGCCTCTCCTCATACGTCATGTGCTCCAGCCCCCTAATCATTTTTGTTGCCCTCCGCTGGACTCTTTCCAATTTTTCCACATCCTTCTCGTAGTGTGCAGCCCAAAACTGGACACAGCACTCCAGATGAGGCCTCATCAGTGCCAGATAGAGGGCAATGATCACGTCCCTCCATCTGCTGGCAATGTTTCCTTGCTCACAGTCAGGAGATGCTTTTCCTGCAGCACTTACACCTCCCATCCCATTGCACCCTTTATAACTCCAATGGGACGGGCTCCCTGGGATGCTCTGGCCATTGTGTGCTACTCCAGTGACCCCCAACATCTGCCATCCCACCAGAAATAGCCCATTAACATGGGTTCACGTGGCACCACAAAGCCACTGGGACACTCCGTGGCATCCAATACCAAATGATGGGAAATAACATATCTCTGCCCTTCTGCCTGTGTCCTGGCTGTCTGACACCCTGTCAAGGTTCCCTCCTCACTCTGAACTCTGGGGTACAGATGTGGGGACCCACATGAAAGGCCCCCTTAAGTTTATTTCTAGCAGCTTAGGTTAAAAAACTTCCCCCAGACACAAATCCTTTCCTTGTCCTTGGACGGTACTGCTGGCACCACCAAGTGATTTAGGCAAAGATTCAGGGAAAGGACCACTTGGAGTCCTATTTCCCCAAAATATTCCCCCAAGTCCAGTCACCCCCATTTCCTGGGGAGGCTTGAGAATAATGATGTCATGAGCATGGAGGAGGGAGGTTTCTCTGGAGGGAATGTACCTGGACTGTAACCCGACCCCCCTGCCCTGGGGTCGGGGGTGGGGAGGCTTTCTGCCTGAGTGTGAAGGTGAACAAAGGCTGGGGAAGTGGCCGGGGGGAAGGAGGAAAGGGAGCAGTTTCAGTTGAGGGGGTTAGAAGTTGGCTGGGGAAGAGGAGGGAGCCCGGATTCGGGGTCTTATCTCCCTGACCCCCAGAAGGGCCTGACTAAGGGGTCCTGTTTATACTGACAAGCTCTGAGTTGGATTGTGTTCCTGTCATCTCAAATAAACCTTCTGATCTACTGGCTGGCTAAGAATCACTGTGAATTCCAGGAAATGGGGGGTGTGGGAACTGGACTCCCCCACCCCCTGTGACAAATATCCTCATGAATTGCTCCAGTTAAGCATAGGCCAAACCCCTGGGTTTTTAGGACACTGAAAATCAACACGGTTCTTAAAAGACTAATTGTATTTTTTTAAAAAGTAAAAGAATCACCTTTGTAAATTCAGGATGGAAGGTAAATTTACAGGGCAATAAAAAGATTTAAAACACAGAGGATCCCCCTCTAGGCTCAACTTCAAAGTTACAGAAAACAGGAATAAAACTTCCTCTTAGTACTGGAAAAATTCATAAGCTAAAACAAACGATAAACTAATGCCTTTCCTTGCTTTACTTACAATTTTTGTGAACCTAGATGTTTATCTCAAGTATGGTTTTAGGAGATGTTTTTTTCCTGCCTTGGGCCCTCTCTGTCTCAGAGAGAACACAAAGAGACACAAACAAAACCTCCCACCACAGATTTGAAAGTATCTTCTTTCTTTATTGGTCCTTTTGGTCAGCTGCCAACCAGGTTATTTGAGCTTCTTAACCCCTTACAGGTAAGTGATTCTGTACCTCTGGTCAGGAGGGATTTCATATTACTACATACATAAGGTTGTTACCTTTCCCTTTATATTTATGACACACCCGAAGCCTTGTAACCCATAGCACTGTGCATGCCGGCATGGAAAGGCAACATGCACAGAGGCTTTGGGACCCAAATGGGGACAAACAAAGGCTAAAAACTCTGCGGACTCCAAGTGCATCCTGACCCTCCCGCCAGACACCGCAGCCTCAGGGAGTGACACCAACAAGATACCAGATCGTAGCTAGTGTTAATCAGTCCCAGTTCCACTGCAGTGAATGCAGCTTTGCAGACTGACACCAGGGAGGTCTGGCCCCAGGTGTTTAACACTGGTGTGTTTGCTCCCCAGGCACTCTCCCCGCCCCACGGCTGTTCCTGGACAGGCTGTCTGCCCGCCAAGGGGACAAGGTCAAGCTGTCGTGTTTAGTCCCTTTGGGGGCCCCCATGACCCGCATTGTCTTCTGCAAAGATGGGAAGGAGATTTCTGTTCTGCCCAAGGAAGGAAACAAACTCGTCTACGACTCACCCTATGAAGTGTACAGGGAGAGTGCAGGGGCCTTTTTCTGCTGCTACCAGCTCAAGGATGACAATAACCAGGAGAACAATTCTCTCTCCAGTGACCCCTGGTACCTGCATGTGGCCGGTAATGCTCTCAGCTGTGTTAACAAGGGATGAAGAACCTGCTGGGCAAAGGGACAAAGAGAGACTGAGGTGGTGCCCTGTGCTGGGTCCCACACAGAATCTCAACCTGATGAGGATTCAGATAGTGGCCATTAATGTAGTCCCAGCTATAGCTGAGGGGCCCAGCTCACCTCTGTGCTCCTGTGGATTGCCGTTGGTGTCACTCCATCACAATCAGCTATTGCAATCAGTAGTGTTGCACCAATGTCAAGGTGGCGTCACACAAGGATGAATCAGGGAAATCACTTTCTGTTATAACTAGGGCCCCACCCAATTCATGGCCATGGAAAATGTGTCACAGACCGGGAAATCTGGTCTTCCCTCCATGACATCTGGTTTTCTGTGTGCTTTTACCCTGTACTATGCAGATTTCACAGGGGGAAACCAGTGTTTCTCAAACTGAGGGCCCTGACCAGGGAGGTCACAAGGTTATTTTAGGGGGGTTGGGGCATTGCCACCCTTACTTCTGTGCTGCCTTCAGAGCTGGGAAGCCGGAGAGCGGTAGCTGCTGACTGAGGGCCCAAGTCTGCAGGCATCAGCGCAGAAGTAAGGGTGGCAACACCATAACATGCCATCCTTACTTCTGCGCTGATGATGATGGCGACTCTTCCTTCAGAGCTGGGCTCCCTGCCAGCAGCCACCTCTCTCCAGCTGCTGAGCTCTGAAGGCAACATTGCCATCAACCTCCCCTGCAATATCCTTGCAAGCCCCCCATGACTCCTTTTTGGCTCAGGACTCTACAATTATAATTCTGTGAAATTTCAGATTTAAATAGCTGAAATCATGAAATTTATGATTCAAACCCTATGACTGAAATTGACCAAAATGGACCGTGAATTTGGTGGAGCCCTAGTTATAACCTCCTGTCTTCAGTCACTCCACACTCTGGGAAACTTTTGTCTCTTGTGTTGAATTTTTCCATGCTTGCCTCTGTTCCAGGGCGAATGGTTTTCAGGAGTGTAGCATGAAAATGGAGGAATCACCGAACTCGCAGTTTGGCCGCTGCACAGATGCTAGTGGCAGGTGTGATCCTTGTTGGTTTGGCTTTGAGTCAGATGCTCGTGTATATGCTTTGCTGCGATTCAGAAAACAAAGCAGTAAACTAACTGGGGTCTGACTAGAGCTGCTGGAATATTTCACATGAAAAATATTTTCACAAAAAATTAAGATTTAATCAAAAAAAGTTTTCACTGGAAAATCTCATTTTTGAGTTTTTTTTATTTCAAATGAGAAATTTGAAAAATGGACAAAAATGTTTCCTTGCTCAATGATTTTTTTCAAAAAGCAAAAGAAGTTTTTTTGTAATATCTTTTCCCCCTTCATTTCCAGGTGATAAGTCCAGCCCCACTTTGTGCTTTTCCCCCAGTGGGGAACATTCTCACAGCCGTGAGCCAGGTAGGCTGACATATTATAGCCACCCTCTGTTTTTTCTGACGTGCACCAGGTTGCAGTGGGATGTGAAATGATGTAAGGGACCGTCCCTGTCCTGGATCCCTCGGTCTCACCTCCCCCATCCTGGGTTTGTGGCTTCTGGGGCTCGACCCTCATCCTGGATCCCTTTTGTGTTTCCTATGTGTTCTGTGCACTCCCAGCCCCACCAGCATCATTCATTCATGGGGCTCCTCTGTCTCAGACGTGTGGCCAGGGTTGGGTTTTTTGCTTTTCCCCTGATTTTTCTTTTCTCTCTCTCTCTCTCTCTGTCTCTCTGTCTCTCTCTCTTTCGCTCTCTCTCTCTTCCTCCTCTGTAACTTTTCAAAACGTCTCCAACTTCAGAAAAGTTACCGAGGGGCCAAAGGGAAAATATGAGTTGGGCCCAGACCTTCCAAGGTATTGAGGCATCTAACTCCCATTGCCATTAGAGGGAATTACATGCCCCCAACAACCCCCTGGCATAACTATGCACACAAAATGCTACATGTATTTCGCTGGCAGTCCCTCCATTTCACTTCGGGCTTCCAGCTGTTTGAGGTGAGCTGTGATCGCTGTGTGTCTGCCCCACTCTTCTCTTCTGGGAATGACAGTGCTACAGGGCAGGCTTGGACCTAAATGGTTTAGCTCAGTGCTGCAGGCACATCCCATCCTGAACCCTGGGGCTCACTCCATGTACTGGATCCCTGAACTCTGGGGCTTGCTCCCTGTCCCAGATCCCTGAACTCTGGGGCTTGCCCCCCATCCTGGATCCCTGACTCCTGGGGCTTGCTCCCTGTCCCAGATCCCTGAGGCTCTCTGACTCCTGGGTTTTGCCTCTCATCCTGGATTCATGACCCCTGGGGCTGACCCTGGATCTTGGATACAGGGTCAGAGGGTTCATCCCCCATCCTGCATCCCTTTTGTCTTCCCTCTGTGTGTTCTGGATGTCCCCAGGCCTACATGTGTCATTCCCTGAGCTTCTGTGTCCTGGCCTAATCCCCTGCTTTTCTCTCCATTCCTGGCTGCTCTGAAGGTTTTCTAGGACTAGGACTCATTGTGGGTCTCGCTGTCACGGCTGGCCTGGCTCTGGTGCTGCTGGGAGGCTTTCTGATGAAGACAGGTAGGTGCTGGTGGGATAGAGCATGAGCTGGATGGGGTGGCTGTTCCAGAGCATCACTCTGAACCTTAAACTCAACTCCAATGGCAGCAAATGACAAGTCACCTGGCTGAGGCATGGGGAGCGGCACTGACTGCTCTGAGATCGCCCAGCACTGCACACTACAGCTTATGTCAATATAAGTCATGTCGCTTAGGGGTGTGTCACTCAGGGCTGGAGTTATTACGTTACTGGGAGAGCTCTCCCTGTCCGTTCCGGGAGTCTGCA
The DNA here is from genome assembly GCA_007922305.1 of Dermatemys mawii. Lineage (NCBI taxonomy): Eukaryota > Metazoa > Chordata > Testudines > Dermatemydidae > Dermatemys > Dermatemys mawii. The sequence continues at coordinate 2,370,761 of ML677425.1, read as the reverse complement.
CTAGGAGCGCTACAGTGGTGCAGCTGGAGGCTCTGTAATGCAGCCATAGCCTGGGACATCTGGGAGTCTGTTCCCTGCACTAACCACTGCAGTGTGCTGCCTCCAAGGATCTGCAGCTGCAGGTCTCCATGGGTAGCTAGACACCATGACCAGAGGGGAGGCGCAGCACATCGGGGGCAGTGGTGCACACTGCCAGGCTGGCTCTGTCCTGACAGTCACCCCTGGCTATGATGTGTGCTGAGCTTCCCTAACACTCTTTTCTTTCTCTCGGTAGTTGTGTTGTGCTGCAGGACTCACAGGTAGGGGAGAACCTCGCCCTGACCCCCAGCTCACTTCAGGGGCTTCTCCCCAGGGGATGCCCAGGCCAGGAAGGGGGGCTCATTGCTGCCCTGCCTGGGACTCCACCCTGAGGAGCTGACCTGGGCCAAAGCCCCCAGCTACCCACATTGCAAATGTTCCTGGGGTTCTGTGGGGGCCTAACACAGGTCTGAGAGCCTCACTCCCCCCAGCACCCTAGTGATGGTGCTGCTGCCTCCTGCCCCTATTGCTAATGGCAGCAAGGCCCTGGCACCAGGTGTTGCACATGGGACTGATGCAGCTCTCGTTCCACACAGGGATCCCATTCCAGACCGGAGCAGCCTGGCCTCTGAAGATCAGATCCAGTGTAAGAGCCTGTTGTTCTGTAGGGGATCTCGGCCATTTATCTGTCTGTTGGCTGGTATCAGTGTCCTGGGTATTGGGGCCAGACTGGGCCCAGGGTAGCCAGGCCAGAGAGTCCTGCCCTGATGGTGACTGTTCTCCCTGCTGTCCCAGCCTCTGCCCAGACCAATGATGGGGTGACACGAGCTCCCAGCCACGAAGAGAGGCAGGAGTGGCAGAAGCCCTGACAGATCCTGCTGCAAACTGCAGGATGGGAGGCAGGGGCCTGGGAAGACACCTCCCTGCATGGGGAGAAAGGAGACACATGCCAGGAACAACCAGAGCATTGCCCTGTTATCCATGGGCATGGGCAGCAGGCTGGACACCTGGCATTATAGGCCCAGCCAGCCCGTTAGGGCTCACATTGGCCAGGCAGTGCCCAGTGCTGTCTCTCCCCACTGGGCCCAGCTGGGGTCAGGGATGGGTCTGTGTCCCTGGGGCACGTGGGTTGGGATCTCTCCAGGGTGTGGGGAGGCTGGTGAGGATGCACTGACTTTGGTTCTCTCCCTCAGGTGCCGAGGTCACAAGAGCCGGCGCTGACCAGGTCAGTCTCCTTGCTGGTGCCTGCACGGCAGACAGGGCCTAAGGAGCTGGGTTTGGGCAGAACGTTCCCATGGAAATGGGCACCAGGAGATTTGGCTAAACCCTGGGAACCCCCTGGACTGATCCCAGTTCCGGCGCCTCAAGTCTGGCCAGGAGTGAGGGTCACTGCGGGGTAACCCCAGTCCCGGGGGATAAATAGTGTCATGAAGGGAGAAAGAATTGAAGACTCTGGACTTAATTCTCCAGTCACTTCTACTGCTTTTATGTCACTGTAGCTCCACTGGAGTCCATAGGGTCAGATCCCCCACGTGTGTAAACTGGTGTGATGCCATTGGTGTCAATTGACCATATACCCAGTTGGTGTAAATCATCTGTAGCTCCACTGAAGCCAATCAATCAAATCATCAGCGGGTGTAAATCAGTCTCACTCCTGTGACTGCAATTAAGCGACACCAGCTGGGGATCTGGCCCCATAAATGCAATAGAAGAAAGGAGAAGGGATTGTCTGTGGGTCCCTGCCACCTCAGAGCCTCCATCTCCCCGACCTCCTACCAAGGGTCTGTTCTGGGGCCTCTCTCCAGCACCCCCTGCCAGGCCACAGGGCTCACTCGCCTGGAGCCTGAGCCCCTGCTCTTCCCCAGCATTTTATAACCCCAAGAACCAGTGTCTTGGGCTGTATGGTTAGAAGATCTGGGAGCGGGGCCTCAAAGGCAGGGAACTTCCTCCAGCTCTCCTTGCAGATATGGGGACAGGCTGATAACACAGGGCACCCAGGGTTGTCACCAGTCCATTGCTGGGGAACGAGCCCCCACTCAGGGAAATACTGGGAGGGGGTTGGGAGAAGCTGCATTTGAGATGGTCACTGGGATTTCCTGTCACATGCCCACAGGATTCTCAGTGCCCCACAAGCCTGTGTGAGCCTCACACTGGCTGCCAGCCTGAGCAGAACCCCGGGGAAGCAGATGGTGATGAAGCCTGTTAACCAGCCAGCAAGAAACAGTGTTTGGGTCAATCAATGACACAGGAGAAGCTCGGACGTTTTTCAGGCAGTGAGAGTCGGGTGTGACCGAGTCTGGGCTTCGCCATCACAGCCCGTTGTCTTATTTATGGCAGACGTTTCACGGTCAATGTTTCCACTCCGGAGGCCTGCACATAAAATCCACATTCAGAGGGAAAAGCTGTCACAAGCCATTTGCACAGGCAGCTGCCTGACATGCATGCCAACTGTGGGACATGCAAACGCAGGGTCCTAAATGGGTTCAAAATTTGCCCCCAAAAGGCCCCTGCATTTACTGAGTTTCCCGGAAGCAGATGCTGAGCCAAATCTACCTGGTGCCGGCCTCACAGTGGAGGCTGGGAGAGGGGCAGCGAGGGGAGCCATTTCAAAATTTGGTGGGGGGGCAACTTTAACCATGATTTCCGGGGCTATTAAGGCACTTAAAAACTCTATTTTTATTGCAGATAACTTAGCAATTAGCTGACAGGAGCACTGTATGTAATTCCTACTTAAAAGAAAGAAAATTAAACAAATATTTGACCCACTCGGCTCTAATACTAACATGTTCTGACACCTTGTGGCAAATCACTTTAGGGACTCTGGTTACGTTTAAAATTTTAATAGAATCATAGAATATCAGGGTTGGAAGGGACCTCAGGAGGTTCTAGTCCAACCCCCTGCTCAAAGCAGGACCAATCCCCAACTAAATCATCCCAGCCAGGGCTTTGTCAAGCCTGACCTTAAAAACCTCTAAGGAAGGAGATTCCACCACCTCTCTAGGACGGTAACCCATTCCAGTGCTTCACCACCCTCCTAGTGAAAATGTTTTTCCTAATATCCAACCTAAACCTCCCCCACTCCAACTTGAGACCATTACTCCTTGTTCTGTCATCAGCCACCACTGGGAACAATCTAGATCCATCCTCTTTGGAACCCCCTTTCAGGTAGTTGAAAGCAGCTATCAAATCTCCCCTCCTTCTTCTCTTCTGCAGACTAAACAACCCCAGTTCCCTCAGCCTCTCCTCGTAAGTCATGTGCTCCAGCCTCTTAATTATTTTTGTTGCCCTCCTCTGGACTCTTTCCAATTTTTCCACATCTTTCTGGTTGGGTGGGCCCTGTGATGGGTCTGGCACTGCAGCACCCCTTTGTGGCAAGGGTGGGCCAGAGTCCATGTAACTCCCCCAAGCCTCAGGGCAATGTGGCCTAACAGCCAGAGTCTATTTATCTTCCCCAAGCCTCGGGGCAGTGTGGCCTAATGGCCAAAGTCTGTATGGCTTCCCCAAGTCTTAGGGTAGCGTGGCCCCATGGCCAGAGTCCATATATTACCCCTTGCAGGTGGGGTAGTGCAGCCTAGTGGCTGAAGTGGTAGGGGGACCTGGGCCTCCCCCTCCCCCGGGTTCCAATCCAGGGCCTCTTCTGATGGTGGGGCTCCTCCTGCCCTAGCTCGGCAGGGATCCATCTGCAACACGCTGAGCATCTGTGTGTCTTTAAACCCCCCCGGGTCTCTTCCTACCCGAACCACCTTGCCTTCTACTTCCAGGGGTCCTCTGGTCTGTCCCCCTCCAGAGCCGTCCTTGAGCAGGGCCTCAGGTCGCCTCCCAGCTTGGCTGGCCTCTGGAACCTGGGGTCCTGGCTGTCCCTCTGCAGGAGCTAGCAATGTGCCTCCTTCCCCTCTGGCGGTCATCCCCAAATGAGCTGCCCTGCAGGCTTTTATACCTAGTCTTCAGTTGGAGCATGCCCAGCAGAGCTTCTGGGGCGTGGCTTCCTCAGCTAAGAAGGAAGGATTAACCACCGCGGTACCAGTGTGGGTCACTCAGTCCCATCACAGATCCCAAAACTGGACACAGGACTCCAGATGAGGCCTCACCAATGTCATATAGAGCGGAACAATCATGTCCCTCGATCTCCTGGCAATGCCCCTACTTATACAACCCAGAGTTGAAGGGGGCAAGAGTTCCCTCTGCCCCCACTAAATGGCACCACTGGGCGATGCAGGTACTGATGTAGCTGTGCCAGCAACATGCTGTAATGCTGCTATGTGGGGATGTGCTGGGGTCTGTGCTGAGCACGTAAAGGGTGAACAAGTGGGCAGACTTTTGAAGGTATTGAAGTGCCTAACTCCCATGGATGGCAATGACAGTTAGGTGCCTAAGTCCCTTTAAACACGTGGCCCAAGGTGTTCCTGGCAGGCTGGGTCTGAGCTGGCTCCTGTGCAGTTAATAAAGTGATTTGCCTTCTCTCTGCCCAACCTGCCTCCTGGGAGCGTCGCTAAGCGTCACCTGGTGCCAGGCATTATGGTGAGACACATACGGAGCAATTACCTCCCCGAGTCCGCTGGGGTCCTGGGGAAACTTTGCAGTGACACAGAGTCAGTTCAAGCAGCGTTTTCTCTTCTCCACGGGGGCCACAGAGTCGTGAACATCACAGACTGAGGGGGACAGGGATGTGAGAAAGTTATTTAAGCCTGATCTTTCTCTCTCACACACACTCACATACTCAGATGGTTGAGGCTGCCCCAGGGTATCTCGCTCCCATCCAGAATGCTGAGACCAGCCAAACTCACATGTCTGAAAACCAGAACATTCCGAGTTCAGGTATTTCACATTCAGGCTTCCCAAAACCAGGAAACCAAGGTGTGAGGGAATAGAAATGCTTTCAATGGCTCCTCTGACTATTGTGTGAAGGTGTCCATGCCTGAAGCTGTAACTTGACTCCAAGTGGGGGGAAGAGGTCACCTGACCTCCTGCCCGGGTAGGAGACAAAGGAGCTGGGGAGTGATTGTCAGTCTGGGTCTGGCTGGGAAGAGGCAGAGAGCCACAGGCAGGCTGACCTGGCTCTCTGGCCCCCAAAATGGATCCAGCTGAGGGGTCGCGTTCGCTGTGTGGTCTGTGTTAGACCATGTACCTGCCATCTAATAAACCTCTGTTTTACTGGCTGGCTAAGAGTCACGTCTGACTGTGGAGTTGGGGTGCAGACCCACGGGCTCCTCCAGGACTCCGCCTGGGCAGTCTCGCTGGGGGAAGCGCACAGAAGGTGTTGAATTCTCCAAGGTCAGACCCAGGAAGGTGGAAGCTGTAAGCTATGAAGCTCCTAGCCTTGGAGACAGGCTGTTTACGGAGAAGAAGCTTCCCTCCAGAGTCCTGACTGGCTTCTGAAGGAGAAGGTCCAGGCCATCACTCCGGGGACTTCATGACACAAGGGAAGGGCCAGGCCCATGCAACTTTAACTCTGCCTTCGTTGATCGATGCCCCAATACGCCCAGATCTGCCTTTGCTCTGTAGCAAACAGGAGCTATGGGCACCTGCCCTCCACTCACAGACTCAGCCTCCTCCAGCCCAAGAACTCTGCCTCTGCTACATTTACACCCCTTCCCCCAGCCCCTTGTTCCTATGCACACGACACCATTTAATGCTCAACTTTCCCTCGCCCTTCAGCAAACCCATTGAGCAGCAGGCAAACTGGGTATCTCAAGTACAAACAGATACAAACACTTCTTGGGCCTTCGCTCACCACCCCTCCCCCATGGCCTTGGAGCCCATCACATCCCTCCTCAGACGAACTCATCCACCATTCACACAGACGCACCTAGATCAGGAAATGCAGCCAGAACTCAGGCCAATGATTCCCAGTGGCAGTCACCAGCTCCTGGGGAACAGAGATGAGGTGTGCGGGTGTTAACCTTATCTCTGCCTTTCCTGGGGTTCGCAATCTGAATGTGACACTCTGGCAGGGCAGGAGCTATCGCCTGGCACCTGAACTCTGCGTTACAAACGGTTAAAATCTATGACTATTGTAAAAGCATCTCTCACAAGTCACCAGGTCTGTGCTGCCAAAACAACTTCTCTGCAGATACCCCCAGAGCAGGTGTTGTGTTCCCCTGTCACGGGGGAGAATTCCTGCTACAATCAGCTACCGACTGGGGGATCTGGGGCAAGTAGCTTCACCTCCTTGTGCCTGGTGAAATGGGAATAATTCTCCCCTGCCTCCCAAGGGTATTGGGAGGGTGAAATCCATGTCTGATTGGCACGAGCTGTGATGGTAGAGCTGTGAGGACACCTAGCTAGACACGGCAGTCAAGACGACCCCAGGCCTGCCATAGCTCAGCCATAGAACTGACAAGCCTGACAGACAAAGACACAAGAGGAGCAGAATGGCTGGCAGCTCCTCCAGCATGGCAGGACTGCCTCCACCCCTCCCCCAAGGTAACATGGGATCGATCATGGGGAGAGGACGTAGGGAGCACAGGGGTCCCAGGCTGGGGGTGACATGGGGAGATGCCACGAGGGGAGGTCACATGTCCCCTTTTAGGTTGTGCCCCCACCTTTGTGTTCTGTCACGGAGTCCCCGGGGTGATGGTCTGGAACTGCTCCCTGTGAAGCCAGTCAGGACTCTGGGGGGAAGCTTCCTCTCTGTGAACAGCCTGTCTCCAGGGCAAGGAGCTTCACAGCGTACAGCTTCCACCTTCCTGGATCTGACCTCGGAGCATTCAGCACCTTCTGCCCCTCCATGCGCTTCCCACAGTGAGCCCGCCCAGGCGGGTCCTCGGGAAGCCTGTGGGTCTGCACCCCAACTCCACAGTCAGATGTGACTCTCAGCCAGCCAGTAAAACAGAGGTTTATTAGTCAACAGGAGCATGATCTAACACAGAGCTTGTAGGTACAGCAAACTGGACCCCTCAGCTGGATCCATTTCGGGGGCCAAGGGAGGCCAGACCCTGTCTGGGCCTGCCTTCCCTTCCCTTCCCTTCCCTTCCCTTCCCAGCCGGCTGCAGACTGAAAAATGCCCCTTCTAGTCCCTCCTCTGCTTTTCCTTTGTCTTTTTCCCGGACCAGGAGGTATCACCTGACCTCCTTCCTTCACTTGGGGTCAAATTACAGCCTTAGGTATGGACATCCCCACAAAATAATCAGAGGAATCATTAAGAACATTCCTACTCCATCACACGTTCCTCCCAGGAAAGCAGTGTACCCATAAGGAATGAATTCTACTTGCACCACTGAGTGAGACTCTGCTGAAGGTGAAGGGACAATCAGCGCATTGAACAATTCCACGAAGTTACTCTCTAGATGGACAGTCACTGAGTTCACAGACACTGGCCTTTTAGCCCCAGTCTGGCTTGCTGAAGATGTCACAGCACTAGGCAGGGAACTGTGCAGCCTGAAAAAGCCCCAGTCAGGTGGAAGAGACACTCAGGTCTCCTCCCAAGAAAGGTCACAGCTGATGAGATGGGAACCTAGAGCAGATGCCCTTTGTGGGACATGATGTGGGGAATACAAGTGCATTTGCTCTGACCTATGTTATCATAGCTGCACATTGGTAAGGGAAGAGATTTGGGAGCTCTCTCCTTCCTAGGCCACTCAGTTCATTTCACATAAAAGCTTTAAATCTGTAGGCAAGTCACTGGAGAGGACTTCAATCACAAGGGTGGGTGGGGAAATTCCTGGTGCAGCACCAATAAGAAATGCTGCCAAGTGAGACCAGTGGTGCAAGTGGGGTGGTACGGTCTGGTACGCTGTACCAGTGAGATATTTATAGCTGGTGCTCTGTACCGGACAGACACAGGAGGAGCAGAAAGGGCCGGCAGCTCCGCCGGTGTGGCTGTACTGCCCCCAGACCCGTGCCCCAGCCCTTCCATGCAGCTGCAGCTGCTTAGTCCTGTCCAAGGTCTGTACAGCAGCCGCACCGGAGGACAGGGACGGGATGGAACAGCAGCGCCTGAGGAGCTGCCAGCATTGGGCCACCAGCGGCCCCACATTCTGCTCCTTTCCTCGTAGCAGGAGGACGACAGGGTCCCCCCTCCCAGGTAATGTGGGATAGATCATGTGGAGGGGACGGGAAGATGCCATGAGCGAAAGTCACATACCCCCCTTTATCTTGTGCCTCCCCTTTGTGCCCCTCCCATAAGGGTAGAGTACCAGTAAGAAATTAATTCTACTTGCACCACTGAGTGAGACTCTACTGAAGGTGAAGGGACAATCAGTGCATTGAATGATTCCACTGAGTTACAGAGGAAGGGCCTAATCCAAGAGCAGCCAATGAGAGTTTGGCCATGGATGTCAATGGAAGTTCTCACCAGCGCAGACCCTCCCTAGTCTCCAGCTTCAGACAATTTTTGCTAGCAGATGCTAGAGGGACTTTGCAGTGATGTAACAGACGTTATCTTAATAACCACAATGTTCAACATAAGGCCTGTCACAGACCAACTGAGACAGCACCATCCCCCTCCCGCCAGGGAGCAGGGTGCACCCGGCCATGAGGCCAGTAGCAGACACGGCCTCGTCTCTCACAGGGGCTGTGGCTTTTCTTCTCTCTAACCTCGGGAAGCAGGTGGCAGATCGAGAACGCCTGCGGCTTCTCTGTTCCCTGCTCCCTGCAGATCAGCAGGGGAGAAGTCAGATCAGACAGCTACAGAGACGTCTCTAAGGAGCAGAGAGAGACAGGCCTTCCCTGCTGCCTAATCCTTGAGGGGCTGCTGCGATTCTCACCACTTCTCCCAATGGTCCATCCGCTGGGCCTCTGCCTGTTCTGTGAGTATGGACACATCTGGTTGGGTTTAGCTTGGCTTTAAGAGAGACTGAGGACAGCTAATGAGTCACTTAATTAGGTCTAAGTAGGGTGTGCTGAGCCCCTCCTAGGAGGTATGTTCAGGGTCTGCTTTCTTGGCATCCGCAGCTCCACCAATTACCATTGGGACAATTTCACAATTGGTTGAGTCTCCATCACTGGCAATTTTTAAATCAACAATGGGTGGTTTTCTAGCAGATCTGCCCTGTGTCAACAGAATTATTTTGGGGAAGTTCTAGATGATCACAGTCGTCCCTTTGGTCTTGGACTCTATGAATCTAGGAACCGTGTGTGTCCATGCCAGCCCCAGCAATGGCGTTGTGTTCAGTAGTCTCTAAGCGCTGTCCCATAGAGCACAACCTTGTATTGCTGGTTAGCAACTGTAAAATGCTTCCAACTCTTCATTTCAATTCTCATTTCTGCTGCATGTTTGAATTCAGAGGCAAATGCTGTGAAATATGTTCCGTTTGCAGCAGGATAACACATGAAGCAGAGCTTCAACACTGACCCAGCAAGACAGCAGGATTTTTGCAGGATTTACATTTTTATGTTAACTTAGAATTTTTCACTCTGTGCCTGGGTCTGTGCTGGACTCTCCTAGGAAGTCTGAGAAAGCAGCTCAGTGACAAATTTGTTGCCAACTGAATTTCTACTTTTGATTGTTGTTTGAATGTCGCTCCCTTCAGTAACCTCCCATGTACGTATCACCCCAGATCAGCCTTTCTGTAATGCCCGGATCAATTTAGCTGCCAAGTACAATCCTCGATTAAAAGAGAATTTCAAACAAGACATTTTCAAACATCCTAAAATGTATCTAATGTTAACTCGTCTATGAGTCTCAGAGCTGTAATTTTAAGATCTAATATTACATAAAGTGCCAAAAGAAGAAAAATTATTGTAATATGAACAATCTTTGTTATTTGTCCAAAAATCAGACACTGCCAGCCATAATCCCCTTTGTTTTACACTAAAGCTACATTTCCACTGCAAAAAGAGGTTTGTTTGTACATCAAGAAGTCTACTCCCTGCACAGTCCTCGTGGGGACAAAGCACAGCTTGTTGTTATCTCAGCGTAGCAAGTCAATGTAAACTCTAACCACCCGGCTGGGGTTCACCTTGCAGAGCTGCACTGGGGTAAGAACTCCCGGTGTGTTGTTTCCACCAGGGTTTTATGCCAATTTAGCTCTCTTCGTGTCAAAATGTATTGTTTTCAGTGGAGACATGGCCTAAGAGAAAGACAATAAAGCAAAACAGAACTAAAGTATGATATCCAGGATGGTGCACAATGTGTGTGTCTGTGTGTATCTGTGTCTGTGTGCCTGTGAGGGTTACAGTGGGAAATTTAATCCAAAAGTCATATAATTGCATTAAGACCATACGAACCCTAGTGTAGATAAGATTTGTGTGGCAGGAACCGGGAGGCCACCCCGTGTGCTCATTGCGATGATGGCAAAAGCTCCATGTATTTTAAATGTGTGTAGCTCTGCCAAGCTCCCAGTTGCCCTGGCTGCACTAACAATGGAAATTTATATTTTATTGCACAGGGGCGCTGGCTGCTACTCAGGAAATCTGCAGCTCTCCTGGTGAGTGTTGGTGCCATGTAACAACGTTAATTATAGACCAGAGTGGCCTGATCCTCGGGCACACTAAGGCCTGTTAATAGCACTTGGGCGGTACAAGGAAGCTAAAAGAGGGTGTAAATTCACACTCACTTTACCAGTGGACAGGGCTTTAGTGTGAATGAGAATCAGGCCCTGTGTGTCCAGTGCGTGGAACAGAGACCTAAGGATCAGGTCTGATGGGGGACATTTTGAATACTGCCACTGACTGTATGAAAAACCTGGTGCTGTTTCATTCGGCCAGACATAGTCTGACTTCAGAGGGACCAGAGTCAGACCCACAGGATGAGTGCAAGGGGCCCAGATACAGTGGGAGTGTAAATGGTGGCACAGTTTACATGGGAGATGTATGTGTGTGGGGGGTAAGTTGATCGGGAAAAGGGTAAGAGGTTGTAAGTGGCAAAGCAGTGGAATTTTCACCAGTTTGTGTCTGGAGCATGTAGACACATCTGAGCTAATTCCAATAACAACAGCAGTGAAGACACGACAGCCTGAGACCCTGTGCAAAGAGCCTGTGCTTTGCTGATTTACCCCTTCTGAGACACTGGCCCAAGAGGGATTAAAGTGGAGGATCTGGTGGGAGCTGTTGGGGTGCAAAGCAGGAGGGAGCAGCTCCCCCTGACCCACGTGTGCCAAAGGGGTTTGAATTTACAAATCTGGCTGGTGAGAGGGAGACCCTTGTTTCCTGTCGCATAAAGTCCCAGGCTGACATGAGCCCAATTCAAAGTGACACGCAAGGGCCTGGCTAGTCTCTGCCGTAATTCGAACGTCAGCTTCATGAGAGAGAAGCCATTTCACCAAATAATGTTTCCTCCCCAACTAGGTGACCTTGTTGCCCCGACACTACTCCTGGACAAGAGCCCTACCCCCCAAGGGGACACCATCATACTGCTGTGCTTCGTCCCTATGGACACCTCGGTGACACGTGTCATCTTTTGTAAGGATGGCAAGGAAATGTTAATGCTGCCCAAGGACAGAAACAAATTCATCTTTGAGTCAGCCCAGCCAGTGTCTCCAGAGAGCGCAGGGAATTATTCCTGCCGCTATCAGAACAAGGACGACAGGAACCAGGAGAAGACTTCTCTCCTCAGTGCCCACCGGTACCTGAGTGGGTCAGGTAACATGCTGAACGAAGGGATGGCTGCTTAGCACACAGTGGGGAGGCAGTGGGGATGTGGCTGGAGCAGCAAATGGCAGCTAGGGTAAAAGTTTCTAAACTTCCATCACTTTTCTTGAGCTCTCTTTGCCTGAACTCCATCTCAACGCCCGTTAGTTTAGTTTAGTTGAGCAAGATTCCACCAGCCCTTTTGCAATTTTATGAAGGTGATGAACAGGACTGACCGGTTCAAAACATGGGCAAATCCTTAAATGTGAATTCTGGCAGGTGCATTGTCATTAATGTCTACACAGGCTTTGCCTGAAGTTCAGAACAAAGAGGGGTAAACTAATAACAGTTGTGATGATTTGAAAATCCCCCTGGGCGTATGCACAACAGGGAATGTTGCAAATTAGAAACTACTTGTGGATACAGATCTGAGTTCTGGATACACATTATCCACATCCAGATCTTGCAGTCTGACCCTGTCTAGTGAGACTGATCAAAACTTTGGATTTAAAAGTCCTGCCATGTTTGCTTAGTGCTAGAAAAGGGAAAGTTTCAAATCAGACTCTGAATGCGGCAGCCCCGGACCATCTCTCTCATTCATGTTCTCAGGCTGATTTCCTTACAGACGGCATGGTGAAGAGACAGGCACTCAGGGGACTCATTTCAGAGCTGGTGGATTCTCCATCATGTAACGTCTCTAGAGCAAGGCATCTTTCTGAATTCTGGTCCCTTGCACTCAAGGCTGGAGATACGGGACTGGCTCCTGTTACGCAGAGGTCAGACTGGATGATCAGAACAATCCTTTCTGGGTTTCAATGTCTGTACATCTATTTATGAGACAGAGCAAAATATTGTAATCCCAGGACCAGACAGACCCTAATTGCTTTGAATTCAGTAGAAAGGTTTCCATTGATTTCAGGGAGAGCACAGACAGCCCTGTGGATATTTCTCTCGCCAGTATCACACAGAAGCAATAGAGGTTTTTGTAATGTGCCACTCCCTACAGAATCCACCCTGCCAGAGAGAGAACACCCACCCCCACCCACCTCTGACTTCTGCTTGGATCTAGATCAATATCCCCTGCTTAGTGGAAGATATTATGTGAGGGTGACCCCTCGATCAGGGCATGCTCATATAGTTCTGCTGTCCTTCACTCACACAATAAGGATAATAAGGAACACTTGTGGCTCCTTAGAGACTAACCAATTTATTTCAGCATAAGCTTATTTTAACCCAAAACTGGCCCCTTTGGCAAAGCAGCTCCCTCTGCTGACCTTCTGGGCAAAGCAGGTCTGAACATGCGAATACATCCTGCTGCTGAGGCCTTTCCCCTGAGATCATCAATAGCCATCAAGGGAGAGCTCATTCAGCACCTGCTGACACATGGGTAGAAATCAAAACATTTTACAAATTAGGTCAGCATCATTATCACCATAGTACTGATGGGGAAACAGAGGCGCACAGAGGGCTGATGATTTACCTAAGGTCACCCAAGAGCAAAAGTGGGATTTGGAACCACCCAGTGCTCTAGCCACAAGGCAATACTGCCTCCCCTGAGCAGCTTGTTGCTTTGCTAATCAAATGTTCCCATGTCGCTATGGGACGCTCCCAGAGACACTCACACATATTTCACTAGCAGTCACCGCCCTTTCACATTGGAGTTCTTGCTGTTTGAGGGGATCTGTGATTGCTGTGTGTCTGTCCTACAGATGGTCTGAGCCTTTCTGGGAGTGACAGCTCCAGAGGAGAGCCATCGTCCCCAGGTAAACGGATTCGCTCAGTGCAGGAGGATTTCCCTGCAGGGAAGGTGAGGCCCCGGCTGGAAATTAGAAGAAAGCATCCACCGTTCTCAGGGCAAAGACTGTTACCTGGATGTGTGGGGGCTGCGGGGTAAGAACCCCTGAGGCGTACTGGGTGTTTTCACAAGGAGATGGCTAAGGCCAGCTCGCTACCTCCTTGTGGAATATGATGGCAGCCAAGATGTCCCAAGGCAACTGGCCCCCTGACGAGATGACAGGGGCAGCCCCACTCCACATGGGGAACATTAGCACAGCTCTGTGCCAGGTTGGCCATGTGGCTACATTTGTCCAGGCCTCGTGATAAGACAGAAGCATCCAGGGAGCCAAAGGAGGGTGGATGGATGGATGTGGGGTGACCAGACACCCCAAAATAGTCTGAACCATCAGGATATACAAGCAACTATAACCGCACCACCACCACCTTAAAAAATGTGTCTCAATTGTTTATACTTGCTGTTTGGTCACACTAGATGGCTGGCCTGGATTAAAAGGGACCCATGCAAAGAAGCTGAGCGAGGGCTGAAGTTGGCCTCATTTATCTCACACAGCCCTGGGGAAGGAGATCTGTGGGACTCCTGACTCCAGCAGGGGAACCCCACTGAGATGTCAGCTCAGAGCCCAGAAGGAGAGTGTGATATTCCTCTCCTAAGGGGGGAAGGTATGGGCAGTATCCGCAGGCACCAGGTCTGTGGGAATCCTGAATCAAAGCGGAACCAGTGATGGAGTAATTTGATGCACTGCAAGAGATCTAATAAATAAGACCCCCAAAAGGAGCAGTCTTCCTGTCCTTGGAGAAAGGTCTTGTAAGATGCAAGAGGAGGCTGTGAGCAGGGCACCTCCAGGGTCAAAATGTGCCACAAGAGGGAGCCCTGAGACAGTTGCCTGTGCCACAGGGCAAGAGGCAGGTTTAACTGGGCGAGGTGTCTCATGTCAGCTACCATGTTATAGCCATCCCCATTTTTCACAGTGTGCACCAGGTTTTGGTGGGATGTAAGATGAAGTACGGGGGCTTCCCTGTCCTGGATCCAAGTCCCCTGGGGCTCACCCCAATCCTAGGTCCCCAGTCTCTGGGGCTCACCCTGATCCTGGATCCCTTCTGTGTCCCCGCTCTGTGTTCTGGATGCTCCCAACCCCACCAGTGTCAGTCCCTGGGCTCTGGCCTAATCCCCATCTTTTCTCTCCATTCCTGGCTGCACCGATGGTTTTCTAGGACTGGGACTCATTTTGGCACTCGCTGTCACGGCTGGCCTGGCTCTGGGGTTGCTGGGATGTTTTCTGATGAAGTCAGGTAGGCGCCGGTGGGGGTGGATGATGACCTGGGATGGGCAGCTGTTCTGGGGCGTCGCTCTGACACCTTAAATCACAAGTTTATAATAACGGCCATTCTGGGTCAGACCAATGATCCATCTAGCCCAACGTCCTTTGTTGAGGCTATTAGTGAGTGATCCATCCCCTGTCGGCCAAACCCAGCTTCTGGCAGTCAGAGGCTAGGGACACCCAGAGGATAGGGTCTGTTCCTGACCACATTGACTAATAGCCATCGATGGACCTTTCCTCCATGAATTTATCTTAGAAAAAGAATTTATCTTAGACAAAGAATTTGTTCTTTCTGAACCCCATTATACTTTTGACCTTCACAACATCTGCTGGCAACGAGTTCCATGGGCTGACAGTTCATTGAGTGAAGTTTTGTTTCTTTTAAAGCTGCTGCCTATTTAATTTCATTGGGTCCCCCTGGATCTTGTGCTGTGTGAAGAAGTAAATAACACTTCATTGTTCACTTTCTCCACATCAGTCACTATTTCATAGACCTCTTTCATACCCCTTATTAGTCGTCTCTTTTCCAAGCTGAAAAGTCCCAAACTTTTAAAACTTTTCTCCTACACAAGCTATTCCACTCCCTTCATTATGTTTCTTGCCCTTCTCTGTACTTTTTCCAGTTCTAATATATTTTTTTAACACAGGGAAAACTGCATGCGGTAATACAGGTGTGGGTATGCCATGAATTTATACAGGTGCATTATATTTTGTGTCTTATTATCTATCCTTTTGCTAATGGTTCCCAACATCCTGTTTGGTTTTTTGAGTGCTGTCTCACACTGAACAGATGTTTTCAGAGAGTTATCCATGATGACTCCTAGATCTTTTTCTTGAGAGGTAACAGCTCATTTAAATCCCTCTTCAATGGCAGTGAAGGACACATTTGTTGGTTGTATCCCTGCTGTGGCATGGGAAGCAGAACTAACTAGTCTGAGATCGCCCAGCACTGAGGTCTCTGGGTGGCTGTCCCCTGCACTAACCACTGCCCTGTGCTGCCTCCGTGGATCTGCAGCTGCAAGGCTCTGTGGGTAGCTAGACACCACAACCAGCGGGGAGGTGCAGCACATCGGGGGCAGAGGTGCACACTGCCAGGCTGACTCTGTCCCGACAGTCGCCCCAGACAAGGACGTGCACTGAGCTTCCCTAACACTATTTTCTTTCTCTCGGTAGTTGTGTCACGCTGCAGGACTCACAGGTAGGAGGGAAACTTGCCTTGACCCCCAGCTCCCTTCAGGGTCTACTCCCTATGTGATGCCCAGGTCTGGGAGGGGGGCTCATTGCTTCCCTGCCTAGGATTCCACCCTGGGGATCTGACCTGGCCATACCTCCTCTCCACCTACCCATAATGCAAATGTTTCTGCGGTTTTGCGGTGACCTCACCCTAGTCTGGGAGCCTCGTTCCTCCCACCACCCTAGTGCTGGCGACTTTGCTTCTGTCCTTCTGCCCCCATGGCATCCCCACATGGGACTGACGCAGCTCTCATTCCACACAGGGATTTCAGCCCAGACCAGAGAAGCCCAGCCACTGAAGATCAGATCCAGTGTAAGAGCCTGTTGTTCCAGCACCAACCCATGGGGAAGCTTGGCTGTTTCTCCATTTGTTGGCTAGCATCAGAATCCTGGGTGCTGGGCCCAGAAGGGGCCCTGGGGTAACCAGGCCAGAGAGTTCTGCCCTGATGGGGACTGTTCTCCCTGCTGCCCCAGCCTCTGCCCAGACCAATGATGGGGTGACAGGAGTCCCTGGCCATGGGCAGGGGCGGGACTGGGGGGAGTCCTGGCTGCTCCTGCTGCCAACTGTGGAGTGGGTGAAAGGGCCTGGGCAGACAGGGGCATGGGGAGAAAGGAGACACATGCCAGAAACACCCAGAGCATCACCCCCATTATCTGTGGTTAGCCAGTGTCCATGGGGCCAGCCAGCCCATTAGTGGTCACACTGCCATGCAGTGCCCAGCGCGGTCTCTCCCAACTGGGCCCATCTGGGGTCAGGGATGGGTCTGTGTCCCTGGGGGACATGAGTTGGGGTCTCTCCAAGTTATGCAGAGGCTGGTGAGGATGCACTGACCTTGGTTCTCTCCCCCAGATGCTGAGGTCACCAGAGTCGGAACTGCCCAGGTGAGTCGTTGTGCCGGTGCTCGCAGGGCAGACAGGGGCTAGGGAGTCAGGTTTGCCAGAATGTTCCCATGCAAACAGGCACCGGAAAATATCGCTAAACCATGGGAACCCCCTGAGCTGATCCCAGTGCTGGCACCTCTGGCCAAGCGGTGATCCAAGCCCTGGGAGATAAATAGAGACCATTGTGGCATGAAGAGAGAATCACAGAATCATAGAAGATTAGGGTTGGAAGCGATCTCAGGAAATCATCTAGTCCAATCCCCTGCTCCAAGCAAGACCAACTCCAACTAAATCATCCCAGCCAGGACTTTGTCAAGCTAGGCCTTAGAAACCTCTGAGGATGGAGATTTCACCACCTCCCTAGGTAACCCATTCCAGTGCTTCAGCACCCTCCTAGTGAAAAAGTGTTTCCTAATATCCAACCAAAACCTCACCACTGCAACTTGAGACCATTACTCCTTGTTCTGTCATCTGCCACCACCAAGAACTGCCTGTCTCCATCCTTTTTGGACCCCCCTTCATGAAGTTGAAGGCTGCTATCAAATCCCCACTCACTCTTCTCTGTTGCAGACTAAATGAGCCCAGTTCCCTCAGCCTCTCTTCATAAGTCATGTGCCTCACCCCCCTAATTATTTCTGTTATCCTCTGCTGGACTCTTTCCAATTTGTCCACATCCTTTCTGTAGTGGGGGGCCCAAAATGCGCCATAGTATTCCAGATGTGACCTCACCAGTACCGAATAGAGAGGAATAATCACATCACTTGATTTGCTAGCAATGATTCTACTAATGCAGCCCAAAATGCCAGTAGCCTTCTTGGCAACAAGTGTGCTCTGTTGGCTCATATTCAGCTTCTCATCCATTGTAATCCCCAGGTCCTTTTATGTAGAACTGCTGCTTAGCCAGTCTGTCCCCAGCCTCTAGCGGGGCATGGGATTCTTCTGTCCTAAATGCAGGACTCTGCACTTGTACTTGTCTTTTGGCCCAATCCTCCAATTTGTTTAGCTCACTGTGGACCCTATCCCTACCCTCCAGCATATCTACCTCTCCCCAAGATTAGGGTCATCGGCGCACTTGCTGAGAGTGCAATCCGTCCCCTCATCCAGATCATTAATGAAGACGTTGAAAAAAAACAGCCACGGGACCATATCAAAAGCTTTGGTAAAGTCAAGATAGATCACGTCCACTGCTTTCCCCATATCTCCAGAGCCGATTAGTTCATCATAGAAGACAATCAGGTTGGTCAGACATGACTTGCCCTTAGTGAAAGAAAGAATTTAAGAGTCTGGACTTAATTTTCCAGCCAGGTTTATGTCACTGTAGCTCCACTAGAGTCAATGGGACCAGATCTCCCACTGGTGTAAATTGGTGTCACTCTGTTGGTGTCTCATAGACTCATAGACTTTAAGGTCAGAAGGGACCATTATGATCATCTAGTCTAACCACCTGCACAACGCAGGCCACAGAATTTTACCCACCCATTCCTGCAATATACCTCTCACCTATATCTGAGCTACTTAAGTCCTCAAATCTTGGTTTAAGGACTTCAGAGTACAGAGAATCCTCCAGCAAGTGACCCATGCCCCCTGCTCCAGAGGAAGGTGAAAAACCTCCAGGGCCTCTGCCAATTTGCCCTGGAGGAAAATTCCTTCCCGACCCCATATATGGCGATCAGCTGAATCCTGAGCATGTGGGCAAGACTCACTGGCCAGACACCCTGGAAAGAATTCTCTGTAGTATCTTAGATCCCATTCCCTCCAACTTTCCATCATATACCACCAGGCCCCTCTGTTACCATAGTCAAGATCAACTGCCATCACATCATCTCCTCCGTAAACTTATCAAGCTTCGTCTTGAAGCCAGATAGGTCTTTTGCCCCCACTGCTTCCCTTGGAAGGCTGTTCCAGAATTTCACTCCTCTGATGGTTAGAAACCTTCGTATCAATGAGCCAGATCCCCAGTTGTGTAAATCAGCTGTAGCCCCATTCAAGCCAATGAACCAAATCACCAACATGTGTAAGTCGGGCTCACACCTGTGATCACAATGGAGTGACATCGATTTACACCAGCTGGGGATCTGGCCCTACAAACGCAATAGAAGAAAGGAGAAGATTTCTTTCTGGGTCTGTGATCACGTCTGGCTCAGCTGGGAGAGTTTCCCTGACTGACCCATGGATTGTCTCACCCTCAGAAGCCCCAACTGAGGGGAGCCCTCAATTGTATGGGGGACTCCAAACGCCTGCGATCATCCCATTGTTTCCAATAGGACTGGAGCACGTGGCTAAAGTTAACACCTGTGCTCCAGCACCCTCTTGAGCATGGCGCTCCCTTGCCCCAGCTCTAAGGAGGAGCCGTTCCTCCCACTCCCCTCATTGCGGGGCCCTGTTCAGGGCTCCCACCCTGGTGCTCTCCAGAAGACTAATTCAGACTGCAAATAGGATGTAAATGTTAAACAGGGAGAGCAATTAACCACTGGGACCATTCCCCAATGGGAGTGGTGGACATGTGTCTAACAGCTCGAGGAGTTAGTGTGGGGACATCTCCGGCCAGCGTCACACAGGAGGTCAGTCAAGGGGATTACAATGGTCCCTTCTGCCCTTGGAATCCATGAACCCAGGATTCCCAGCTGGCCTGTCTACATGGCGCGGAGGGGGCGGGTTTCCCAGCCAGCTCACCGGGGCTCTCACCCTGTCCGTGTTGTATCGATGTCCCACCAGCAGAGGGTGAACAGGAACGTGGCAGTGACGTACGCAGTGGTGGGACAGGGCGGCTCTCAAGTGCAGGACATGCGGATGACTCCGTAGCTCTGGGTAAGGGTGACGCTCTGTGAATGGGCCCATGTGGGATGGGGAGTTTTCTCCTCACAAAGCCAGTGCAGGGACTGCTCAGTGAGGGAAGGATCTGACCCAGCCTCCCTGCCACCTCAGAGCCTCCATCTCCCACACCTGCTACCAAGGGCGCGCTCTGTGCTCGGACCACTCACCAGCACCCCTGCCGGGCCCCAGGGCTCACTTGCCTAGGGCCTGAGTCACTGCCCTTCCCCCACTGCCCAGCTCTCCCTGTAGGTGAGGGGAGGGACAGACTGATAACCTAGGGCAGTCAGCGCTGTCACCCTGAAAGGCGGTTGGGGGCAGCTGCATGTAAGATAGTGTGACAAGCAGGGAGGAGGGTGGACATGATCTCAAGAGTTTCACCGGAGAGGGGAGGCTACTCTGAAGGGGACATACCTGGAGCTGTAACCTGAGATGAGAAGGGGGAGGGGAGATGACACCTAGAGCCCGGGAAGTGAACAAAGGAAGGGGGAGACGGCTGGAGGTTTAGGGGGAGTGGAGAGTTGGCTGGGGAAGAGAAGGGATCCCTAAGATTGGGGTTTAACCTCCCTGCCCCCTGACAGGGCCTGACTAAGGGGTCCTGTTTGTACCTACGAGCTCTGGTTTGGACTGGGTTCCTGTCATCCCTAATAAACCTTCTAATCTACTGGCTGGCTGAGAGTCCCTGTGGATCCAAAGGAGTGGGGGTGCAGGGCCTTGACTCCCCCACTCTCCGTGACAGATAGTCACTGGGATTCTCTGTCACTTCCCCACAGGATTCCCAGTGCCCCACAAACCTGCATGAGCCCAACACTCACTGCCAGCCTGAGAGGAGCCCTGGGAAAACAAGTCGGTGATGGAGCCTGTCAGTGAAAAGCAGCATTTGGGTCAGTCGCTGGCACAGGGGAAGCTCAGACTTGGGCAGCGGGAGCCGGGTGCAGCTGAGGCCGGGCTTCGCGTCACAGCCCCTTGTTCTAGTTACAGCAGAACCTTCCTGGCCGAAGTTCCCACCCCGGAGGCCTGCAGATAAAATCCCCTCGGTGACTGTGCATGCAGAGGGACAGGCGGCCACAAGCCATTTGCACAGACAGCTGCCTGACGTGCTCACCTGGTCGTGGGAAATGCAAATGCAGGGTCCCAAATCAGATTAAATTTGGCCCCAAATGGCTCCTGCATGTAGTGAACACCCAGCACGCAGATGCTGAGCCAAATCTCTCTGGTGCCACCTCACGGTCAGGGTGGGGCAAGGGGCAGCGCAGGGATGCCTGCCTGGGTCTGCCTGTGCCAGCGACACACTGTAATGCTGCTGTGGGGGGATGTGCTGAGCTGAGCATGTGCAGGGTGAACAAGGGGGCAGAGTTTTGAAAATATTGAAGTGCCTAACTCCTATGGATGTCAATGAGAGTTAAGTGCCTGAGACCCTTTAAACACCTGGCCCAAGGGGTCTCTGGCAGGCTGGGTCTGAGCTGGCTCCTGTGCAGTTAATAAAGTGCTTTGCCTTCTCTCTACCCAACCTGCCTCCTGGGAGCGTCACTAAGCATCACCTAGTGCTGGGCATTGTGGTGAAACACACGCTGAGCAATTACCTCCCTGAGTCTACTGGGGCCCTGGGGAAACTTTGCGGTGAAACAGAGTCTATTCACCAAGCGTTTTCTCATCCCCATGGGGGCCACAGAGACACCCAACTGCAGAGAGTTGTGAACATCACAGATCAAAGGGAACAGGGATGTTAGAAAATACTTTAAGCCCTGATCTTTCCCCCTCTCTCTCTCTCTCTCTCTCTCTCTCTCTCTCTCTCTCTCTCACACACACACACACACACACACACACACACAATGACAAACAGTTTCATGCACATAGAGTTGAGGCTGCCCCAGGGTATCTCTCGCCCGTCCAGAAGGCTGAGAGCACCCAAACACACACATCTGAAAACCAGAACATCCAGGTATTTCACACTCAGGCTTCCCAAAACCAGGAAACTGAGGGAAGGGCCAGGCCCATGCACCTTAACTCTGCCCTCGATGATCGATGCCCCAGTACGCCCAAGCTCTGCCTTCGCACTGTAGCAAACAGGAGCTATGGGCACTCGCCCTCCGCTCACAGACCCAGCCTCCTCCAGCCCAAGAACTCTGCCTCTGCTACATTTACACCCCTTTCCCCAGCCCCTTGCTCCTACCCGCATGACACCATTTAATGCTCAACTTTCCCTCACCCTTCAGCAAACCCAAGGAGCAGCCCCATCCCCATCTCCCTGCTGACAGTCCCCATGCCGGGAACACCCCCGAGCCCCGCGACTGGCACAGCCTGCACAACGCAGCACTGAAGAGGGAAAACTGGGTCTCTCAAGCACTGGGTCTCTCAGGCACCTCTTGGGCCTTTGCTCACCACCCCACAGTGGCCTCGGCGCCCATCACAGCCCTGCCACTCTTCCCAGATGAACCCGTCCACCATTCACACAGCCACACCTAGCCCAGGAATGGCAGCTGGAGCACAGTCCAATGATTCCCAGTGGTTATTTCCAGCTCCCAGGGAGCAGAGGTGAGGTGCGTGGGTGTTAACCTCAACTCTGCCTTTCCTGGGGTTCCAAGTCTGAGCTTTGCTGGACTCAATGCCCTGGCAGGGCAGGAGCTATCGCCTGGCACCTGTAGCTCCCTAAAGACAAGTAATGGGCTGAATTCATGTTACTGGGGCTGGGGCTATGGGAAGTAAAACCTGGGTTTGGGCACGAGATGGCGATTTAACGTCTAGCTCTGGAAAGGCCAACTGGGTTGCTAGGAGCCCTCATGGCACGTTCATGCCAGTTCCAGCAGGTGGGGGAGGACAATGGGAAGAGGGAGCTGAGGGTTAATGGCTAAAGGTGGATTTTCCTGGGGCCTGGCTGAAGGTGCAGGAAGGGCTGCTCAGTATATGAGATTCTAGTCCATGCGGGGCTGTATGGTCTAGGAGATCGCAGGAGATCATCCAGCACCATGGTCAGCAAACTGGGAAGGCAGCACTGAGACCAAGTTCTGAGGACAGAGGAGCCAGAAATGTCTGAGAAGGACGTCTGCCCTGGGATCTACAGTGGGACTTTCCTATGCTCAGGAGGGTAAAGAGGGCACTTCTAGAAGAGCAGTAACTGAGTAAATTCCTGGGTTTACATTCAATAATAAACTAAGACTTCATTAAACAAGCCTGGAGTGGAGCTGTGGTGACTGGTGCTCCAGCCAAGGGTTTGAAGAGCATCTACCATATTTATCAGTGATCTGATTTGTGTCCATTTATCCTTTAGGATAAATCAGATATCAGGAATGGCAATATACAAAAACCTGTAGGAGAGTACTTCAACCTCACTGGACACACTATAAAAGATTTAAAGGTCAGCATTTTGCAGCAAAAAAACTTCAGGTCCAGACTGCAAAGAGAGACTGCAGAGCTGCAATTGATTTGCAAATTTGATACTGTCAATCAAGGATTGAACAAAGATTATGAGTGGCTAGCTAACTACAAAAGCAGCTTCTCTTCTCTCGCTATTCACACCTCCAATTCAGCTGCTAGAGGAATACCTCACCCTCCCTGATTAGAGATAACAAGCTGGTTCAGCCTCATTGAACTAACCCTGTTATCTCCCACCTGGTTCTTGCCTACCTATTTATACCTACCCTTGGATCCTTCCACTGCATGCATCCGATGAAGTGGGTATTAGCCCATGAAAGCTTATGCTCTAAAACTTTAGTTAGTCTTTAAGGTGCCACAGGACTCTTTGTCACTTCTGTAGTAGTAGTGAGTGACAACTGGGAGGGGACAGCTATGCTGTATAATGAGCACTAGAGGGCAGCATTTGCTTCTCAGTTCTGCAGCTCTGGAGAAAGTAACCTAATATGATAATTCTTAATGAAGCTTTTGAATCGGAGAAGGAAGAAAACTGGACGGTTTTCCATAGGTTACCAATACATTTCAGAGTGTCTGTAACCCTGATCTGTGCCCATATGTATGATTTATTGCACTAGGAACAGCTTGTGCCTTCATTACTGACTTTAAGCTGAAAGATCCAGCATATGATTTTTGGGAATTATCTGACTCCTTAACGTATTTTTGCCTCGTACGTTGAACACAAAATAGCCAAATCAGGTGCAGAGTGCTGTGGCAAGCTGTAATCTCCTAGTCCTGAGGCACAACGATTGCTGGGGCCATTTCAGTGAGATCCAGATGCTCCCTTTGGCAGGAGAAAACATTTAAGTAAGTAATAAACAATCATCCAAAGCAGAGTAAAATGTTTCCCAGGTGGTTAGAATTTCCTCTAGCTGAGAATATGACCCAAGTCATTCCTGACATTTCATCTGCTGGGCCCTAAAGACAGCACCCTGGGGGATCTATTCCCTCCAAGGCGGGTCCTGCAGTTAGCACCCAGAATGACAATCCTCCTGCAGCTTGGCATGGAGACAGCTATGGTCAGTGGCAGAATCGTCGACTTCAGACTAGGGCACTCTGCAACATTAGTCCAAGACAAACCTACTGGTGCTCTTTGTCCCAACAGTTCCCTGATGTTCAGGGCCTTTGCAGGGAGAGGCAGAGCTATGGGAGAGGGGAGGGACAGAGGGTCAGCGAGGGAGCAGGGAATGTGGTGGGAGAGGCAAGGAGACTATGAGCTGCAGGAAGATGAAGACGTGTTTCTAGTAGCAGGTTTGTGTCCCGGTTCCTGCAGTGCTGCTGGACCTACCCTTGGCCACATTGGCAGTTAACCCAGCACCATGGTCAGCAACTGATTGTTTCTATAGTGCAGACCAGATGTGCGGAGAAAAGGGAACAGGAGGGAACAGGGGACTGTGAAAGGAGGAGTTTGGTGAGTGGGGCTGTGCCCCTCTGGTGGCTGTTTCATTTGGAGGAGAACAACCTGCTGCTGCTACCAGCTACTGTCAGGTGATGGTCACTCCTGTTCTAGGCATCAGCCAATCCACAAGCCAGGGATTGACCTGGTGACTCCCAGGTCAGTTATGAGTTGAGTCCAACAACCTATCACTCCTGGGCTTGGAAATCTGTCCTGCCTGAAAGCAGCAACAGACTCCCCAAGCCTTAGGGCTTGGCTACACTTGCATGTTATACCACAATAAAGCCACCTAGAACATGCTACCTCACTCCCATCCACACTGGCAAGGCACGTAGTGCTCTGACTCCTGGCTAGAGCTCTCCTGGTACTCCACCTTGGCGACAGGGATAAGGTCTGTTGCGTATTGGCTGAAATGCCCCAGCATCAGTGTGAACAAGAAGTTGCATTACTGCGCTCTGATTGACCTAAGGAAATGTCCCATAATCCCCTTAAGTCAAGTGGCCACTCGTGCTATTGTTGTGAGATCGGCGGCAGGAATGTGGAAGTGCCTTTTCAGAACTCTGTTTCAGACAGCCAGCTGTGTAAGAAAGCAAACATTTACTGTTTGCTTTGAATGATTGAGTAAGAGGCAGGAAGGATAGGGGGGTCTGAACTTACAAGACAGCATGCCGACACACTCTCAGCACCCCAAAAACCCACTCTCTGTCCCCCCACATACACACAATACACTCCTTGTCACACTCCACCCCGTCCCACACATTTGAAAAGCACATTGCAGCCACTTGAATGCTGGGATAGCTGCCCATAATGCACCACTCCCAATGAAGCTGCAAGTGCTGCAAATGTGGCCATGCCAGTATGCTTGCAGCTGTCAGTGTGGACAGACTGTGGCGCTTTCCCTAGTGTGCTCTCTGAAGGCTGGTTTAACCCAAAATACTCTACATCTGCAAGTGTAGCCAAGTCCTAAGCCTGCTCCAACCCTGCTCCTAATCTTCCTTTTGCCTTGCTCTCACTCCAGCCTTGCTCCAAGCATGCTCTGGACTCCTGACCCTGGCTTCAGCACCCGGCTCTGACCACTAGGCTCAACTGCCATGGCTCTGATCACTGGGCCTGACCACCCCCATCACAGTTACTGCCAGATGCACAGGGCTGTGCTGTGGATACATCAGTTCCATCCTTGTTGGTGAAGTGACCCATGTGGGGGTCAGTGAAGGTCCACAGCCTGGGATTTGTGTTTTCAGTTTGTTTTAAAATCCCAAACACCTAGGAAAGTACATACCTGCACGTGGCATTAAAAGAACATTCAAGTTGCCATGTCAAGCCCTGAATGACAGTTTTCCTAGGTCAGAAAATTAGCATGTGACTGCGAGTATCCATCCCCCTCTCCCACGCTCTCCGATCTGGTCAGGCAGTCGGTGTATTCAGTGCTGAGGCAAAGTGCTGAGGCAGAACCCACCCACCGCACGGAGTCGAGACATTGTCTCATGTCATAGGAGCCTGTGCTCCTGGTGCCTTGGCAAGGCAGAATGGAAACCCCCCAGCCCAAATCCAGGGGAGCTGGGAAATGTGGGGACTCCTCACACACACTCCAACAGAAAGGAGAATTACAGTGAAGAGCTGTGCTCAGACCAGAGCCAGTGTTAGGGGCCCCACTCCCCACGTAGCCCTGGGAAGCTAAGTTACAGCCTCTCTATAGAGAAACTTGGGTAAATGTAACGTGAGCATTACAGTCATTTAATCTCTAAAAGGGGAAATAACTCACACTAAAGCAGAGGCTTTAAAACTGGCGGGGGTGTAGAGGAATGTTCGGGGGGACGAGCAGCATTAACAGGTGGCTCAGGCTTCAGCCCTGGGTGGCAGGGCTTGGTTTTGGCCTCAGGAGATGGTGGGGGCCACCCCTTGGTTTCTGCCCTGGGCCCCAGTAAGTCTAACACCAGCCCTGGCTCTAGCTGCTCGATCCCAGAGGCTGAGCTCCATAGAGCTGCACAGGGAACATGCGCTGGAATCCAATGAACTCCCTTTGTGAGGAAAGGGACAGGGCACTAGGCGGCTGTAGGCAGGACCTTATATAGTTAGGAGATGGATTAAAAAAAACTGTTGTGTACCCAGCTGCAGCAAAATGGTGAATTCCACGGCACCTTGGAAAAGTGCCACATTCAGTCACCTGGGAACTGAGAAGTCCAATGGCCCCTGATTGAGATAAAGGGGACAGTTCACACCCTTCAGAGCTACTGTTTCAGGCTTTCTGCAGCCTCAGGCAGTGTGGCATTGAGGTTATACTCAGGTTGTTTTTTCACTGTCACCTCGGCAGCCATCGGGGATAGAAGCATAGATTACAAGCTGGGATTTGGGAGCACAGAGCAGAGTTCATGGATTTATAGGTTTTAAACCCCAAAAGGACCTAGTTCAACCTGCCTAAGCCAGGCCACAGAATTTCACCCACTAATTCAGTATTTCCATCTGAGCTAGAGAAAATCTTATAAGAGACACTTGGGCTGGATTTAAGGACCCCAAGGGATGGAGAATCCACCACATCACTGGGCCAGTCATTCTGTTGGTTAGCTCCCCTCCCTGTTCAACGTTTGCGCCTTTTGTCTAGTGTGGATCTGGCTAGTTGCAGCTTCTAGCCCTCAACTCTCCGTCTGTCTCTGTCTGTCTCATTAAAGAGCCTCCCCACCCCACCCCCGGCTCTGCACAGTCACCGCCTCCCACCCCTTTGTCTGTCTGCGGTCTGGCCTGTGGTTTCTCACACCAGAAATCAAGCTGCGCAGTGAAACCCACAGGCTGGATGAACCTCAGGCCAGTCGCTCACTTCTTCTTTCCCACTTCTCACTGCCGGGGCAGGGAGCATAGAAGTGGGGGCACGCAGCTCACAGGAAGGGCTCTGGAGATGGCCACCAAACCTGGGGGAGACGGGAACATGGTGCTGCTCGCCCTGCTGGGCTGGCTCGGGGCTGAGTGCCCTTTTATCCTGCCACTTGGCTGCACAGAGATTTGTAAAGTCCCATAAAATGTCTGCTTTTCTGGCACCTTTTACTCCAGATCCCTTTGCAGACTCAGTGTAGCATTTCTACCTAGGCGTAAGTGTAGACTCCTGTATTCTATCCCCAGCTAAGGGTGGGAGGTCAGGGGGGTTTGGGCAGGGAGCCAGGACTCCTGGCTTCTATCCCCAGCTAGGGGTGTGGGATTGAGGGAGTTGGGGCAGGGAGCCAGGACTCCTGGGTTCTTTCCCCAGCTAGGGGTGAGAAGTCAAGAGGGTTGGGGCAGGGAGCCAGGACTCCTGGGTTCTATCCCCAGCTCTGGGAACAGAGTGGGGTTTAGTGGATTAAAGCAGGATGCTGGGTACCTCCCGCTTCCCCCAGCAGATGGGCAAAGCACCAAGCTGTCATCAGCCTTAAGATCCTGTTGTCCCTCCTCAGGCTGAACTCCCGCAATGCCCTAAATCTATCACAAGCACTTACAAATCCTGTGTGACCAGCTCCAGATGCTGACAATTCATGAATCAGCCCCATTCCAAGTTCACGAGATCAGCTTGAAAATCAGGAGATTTATTACAATATTCCATTTTGCGTGCTTTTTATTTGCCTTTTTAGACTTTACACCTGCAGGCCCATGCTCAGGTCTGGACTTCGGGCTTTTCTCAACAGCCAGGAGGGTTAGGGGCTTATTTCTGGTTATTTTCTAATGACCTCTGACCTCGTGGAATCACACGTCTCCATGGGGGCTCTCAGAAAAAAGCTGGGTGCCCAATGCCTGGTACTAACGTGCCAATGTGCGGAGAGATGGTTACAAAGAGGAGATGGCTGGACGTTGGGGATGGTGATTGGGGGAACCTGCGTTTCTCACACTCCCAGGCAGAGCGCCCGACCAGAGTCCCCAAAAGAATTGTGAGAGAGGCGTTTTCAACCTCACCTCAATGGGGGAACTTCCCCTGGCCACAGACACATTTCAGGGCTGCTCCCAGTCATGCTACTAGAACCCACAGCCCATCCGGTTTCTCTGCTCCCCGCCCCTTGGTGAGAAGGAGGGGACTGGAAGCACAGAGATGCGGTGGCTTCTCCTTGGAGGCCCAGGTGCTGCTGCAGGGTCCCCAGCTCAGTCCCAGGCCCCTGCTCCCCATGATCCTGTTGTGGCTGCTCTGTGAGTTTGGGGAGAGCTCCCTGCCCATGGACTGGGGCAGGGGTCTCTGTGCTGTGAGGAGCAGGGGTAGAGGCAGACTCATGGATCTGCCTGGGCCGGGGAACATGGAGACCGGGCTGGGGGAGAGTGACGGTCACAAAAGGAATAGCAGTGACGTGGGGATGGGTCACTGGGAGCCACATGGTACAGGTGGAGTGAGGTGGGTATAAATTCCTGACACAAGTTTCCTGAGGCAGGGCAGAGAGAATATTTAACCCTTGGAAGACATAACAATCCCCTGCTCTGCAGTACAGAGATCCCCTGTCTGTGTACTGTGTATTCCACAAGCAGCTGTATGACATTAGAAACCCCTTTGTTGGAAGGACACTACTGGGGTTGCCAATTCAAGCTCTCAATGGTCAGAAACGGGAGGGTTTAGGTTGGCAGCAATGCGCTTGTTGTAGAATTGGGCCCACAGATTCTTGGTGCCACCTGGTTAACAATAGCCCAGGGCTTCATTGAGCAGTGGAAATATTGGCCTATGTTACCAAGTTCTGTGCTCTGGGTTTCTCAAAGTATTAATGCGGGAAGAACTTTGTGGGATTATGATTCACTCCTGACCCAAGGCCCGGTGCAGTCCATGAGGGTATGTGTCCACCGAGACTGGTCCACATCAGCTGACTCAGATTCAAAGGCTCGGGCTGAGGGGCTATCAAATTCCAGTGTAAACATTCAGATTCGGGCTGGAGCCCGAGCTCCGGGACTCTCTCCCCGCCATCCAGCCCGTGGAGTCTCAGAGCCCAGCTACAAACTTAGAAGTGGGGGAAATAATGCTGGAAAAAAAAAATCCCATGTTTCTCCTTTCCCCAACCAGCTCCAAAGTTAATAATGATTGCCTGAAAAATTCTCATCTTTCTGAATGCTTTGCCGTATGTACAAGTTCCTAAAAACAGACGTTTGCTTCTTAGAGCTGGATTTTTTGATCTCTTGGTTTTAAAGATTCTGTCCTGTGTAACCCATGCACCTCCTGGGTGTGATGCTCTGTCCTATCTAGTGGAATCAAGACCTCTTAGAGATTAATGAGTCTATTAGAGGTTTAGCTAAGAGCTGTGTGGCTTTTAGCTCATGCAGTTCATATACTAAGTTCCAGTGATCGCAGGTTCAATCCTGTCCACCAGTCACTGCAGTCTGTCTGTGTTACACCTGTTAAGTGCCTATGTGTCCCAGGGAGAATTGGTCTAATGCAGGGCTCTCCAAACTTTATGAGACGAGGGCCATATCAGATTTTTGAAGGGGCTTCGTGGGCCAAAGCGACTGTGAAAAAAATTAAATATATGCAAAATATATGCAAAATTGTTTAAAAAACCACTACTCTACTGTGTCAGTGTGGCATTAAATTCTAAATCAGGTATAAAAGTAGCTGGTACTGGAAATCAAACAAAATATTTGTCTATATTAAAAATGATTTCACTTTTTTTATTTTATTTCTAAAAACTCACAAATTTGTATCATACAAATACACATATAAATACACAGCAGCGACGCTCCACTAAGTTGGCTCCCCTTTTCGGGGGGTCACTGGCTCCTGGGGGCACTCACCCCTCTGCACAGCTGAGCTGAGCTGAGCTCTCCCCTCCTCTCTTGCAAGCTGCTGCCAGCAGCCCGTCCCCCTGCCTGCTGTTCAGCTGCAGCAGCCTGGTTGCTTGCTTCTTTCCTATTGGTTGGGGGGCTGGACAAATCAAAGCTGTGGGCTTGCTCTGGACCATGGGCCATAGTTTGGAGACCCCTGGTCTAACGCATAGAATAATAAAGTATCAGGGTTGGAAGGGACCTCAAGAGATCATCTAGTCCAACCCCCTGCTCAAATCATGACCCATCCCCAATTAAATCATCTAACAGATTTTTGCCCCATATCCCTAAATGACCCCCTCAAGGATTGAGCTCAAACCCTGGGTTTAGCAGGCCAATACTTAAACTACTGAGCTATCCCTATCCTCCCATTAAAGAAAATTAAATCCCCAATACCTCTGAGCAGGGCTACCTGAGGTAGTCCCTCTGATGCAGAGGGATAGCTCAGTGGTTTGTGTATTAGCCTCTTAAAGCCAGGCTTGTGAGCTCAATCCTTGAGGGGGCCATTTAGAAATCTGTGGGTGAGATTATAGCCTATATTGTGCTGCAGGTTAGACAAAATGATCATAATAATCCCTTCTGATCTTAAAGTCTCTAAGAAATAAATACAAAGGAAAATGCAATTAATCTTTGTTTTATTTTGTTTTGCCCTCTCTTCACTTGACCTTCCTTTGCTATTTGGTCCAGGTGCTGTGGTCACAAGCCAAGAGTTTTGCAACTCCCCAGGTGAGTGTGAAAGAGAAGGCAGCTCTGCCCAGCCGGCCCAGCTAAGACAGACCTCCGCAGGTCAGTCTCAGGAGGCGGTAAGGCCGCGTGACCAAGCCTGAAGGATGCGTGAGACCCCTTGGGAGCCTGGCACATCGATGGGTTTCCTTCAAAAGACTGTTCCAAAGCTGGGAGCACAGCACCGATCCTTGGATCTGTGACAGGATCATTCTCTGGTCCAGAGTCGGAGCCATCTGGAGCTGCCGAGGGGCCTTCTGCAGCCATGCAGGGCTTGTGCTCTGAATACAGAGCCTGCTCTAGCCCAGATCACCTGCTGTGCCCTGGGCTGGGCTGTGCCCTTCCTCTCCCCTGCCTCTTCCTGTCCCAGTGAGTCTCTAGTATATAACAGAGAGGTAGCTGTGTTAGTCTGGCATTGCAGAAGTGACAAAGAGTCCTGTGGCACCTTAAAGACTAACTAAAGTATTAGAGCATAAGCTTTCGTGGGCTAATACCCACTTCGTCAGATGCAAGCAGTGTTGCATCTGATGAAGTGGATATTAGCCCATGAAAGTTTATGCTCTAATACTTTAGTCAGTCTTTAAGATGCCGCAGGACTCTGTCACTTCTAGTTTATATGTCCTACTAAGTTAAAAACAACACAAAATTAGCCCTGCGCTTCATTGTGATCTGTTTTTCCCAGGACTGGAACTCAGGTTGGTGTGTGCATTCACAGCTCTTTGCTTCCTGGTTCTGCTTCCAGTTAAGCCGGGTAATGCATAGCAGCATTGATCTGTATTTCTGAGCCCATGGGTGAGCATTTTGGTCAATGAGACAACATACCTGTTTGGGGTGGTCTGGAAGCACCTAAGGAATTTAGGAGCGCAAATACCCATGACTCTCAAAGGAACACATGCTCTGAAATCTCATGGGCACTTTGCAAAATCAAGTCAGCCCTCGGCTTCAAAGCAGTGATCCCCAAACTGTGGGGTGTGCCCTCCCTAGGGGAAGGGAGGCAGCATCACTCAGCCTTGCTCTATATCCAGCAGTGGAATTTGGAGGGGGGGCCACCCTCTGCAGCAGTTTGGCGGCAGCTCAACGGGCTGTCCGCCGAATAGTGTCCACTGAAGTGCTGCCGAAAGCTGCTCGGCGCGTTGATTTCAGTGGCAATTCGGTGGACACTACTGCCACCCCCCCTTGCTGCATTTGCCGCCTAGGGCGGTGAAATCCGTAGTGCCGGTCCCGTCTGTATCCAGCCATGGTCCCGGCTGTCAGCTCTCACCCCGGCCCAACTGCAGCTCTGCTTCTGGACCTGCCCCCAGCCCCACCCCTGGACATGACTCCTTTCCCAGCCCTGGCTCTGCCCCCAACTGCAGTCGCAGCCTCAGCCCCCTTATCCCTGTCCACCCCCATCCCCAGTACCCGCTTCTCCGCTCCTGGCCCCAACTCCCTGATGGGGTATGGATGGGGTAAGCAGAGGCGCAACTGTGAAATGTTTGGGGACCCCTGCTCCCAAGGGTGCTGTCTATGATATTTAGGCTCGGCAGGCTAGGTTTTTATCTGTAACTCTCAATTTCACCGTAGAGAGACAAGGTGAGTGAGGTCTTATCTTTTACTGGACCAACTTCTGTTGGTGAAAGAGAGACACACGTTCGCGCTACGCAGAGCTTTTCTGCTGCATGACTCGAATGCTCGTCTCTCTCACCAACAGAAGTTGATCCAATAAAAGGTATCACCTCACCCACCTTTTCTGTCTTATATGCTGACACAGACATGGCTACAACTGCATACAATGCTGTCACCAGACACACACAAACCAGGGAAGAAATAGATCTGTTGATAACAATCAAGATTTACAGCTAGGCAAAGGCCAGGTCTACGCTACCCACTGATCAAGCAGGGATCAATTTATTGCGTCTAGTCTAGACATGATAAATCGATCCCTGAGCGTTCTCCTGTCAACTCCGGTACTCCACCGTGAGCGGCACAGGCGGAGTCAATAGGGGAGCGGCGGCGGTTGACTCAGCGCCGTGAAGACCCTGTGGTAAGTTGACCAAAGTATGTCAACTTCAGCTACGCTATTTGCATAGCTGAAGTTGCATATCCTAGGTCGATCCTCCCCATTGTAGACCAGGGCAAAGAAAGAAACCTGCTGCTTGGGAACTCATTAGAGTTTGATTTAAGGATATTGACGTTGTATATTTTGATGTGCGATGTTGACAGTTGGTGTTTTAACAGTGCTAAAGCTTTAACTTTTTGAATCTCAATGCGTATGGTCACTAAATAATGATTGATGCACTCCGCTTAGCTGACTCCCCACCCAGATAATTTCCCACAATAGTGAGCATTTAAACAGATAAAAAATGTAAAAGTGCTTTAAAATAAACCTCAATATCATTTGTCAAAAATAAAAATCAAATTCTGCCAAACCTCTGTGATACCTTCGCTGTAACACCCGTTCTAATCTCAGTTGCTGATGACTCATGACTCGTGCAGGAGACCAGGCTAAATAAGCTGGTGGTCCCATCCGCCCCTGGAATCTCTGGCTTATCTTGTCCCCAATCATTGCACTAGCTGAGCAATTCACTATTTTTAAGACACTTACCCTTCTGGCAACCATGCGGAGCAGGGCAGTTGTTCCCATTGTACAGGGGCAGGGGAGCGGGAACTAAGGCACAAAGGAGACATCCACACCATGATAAAAACTCACTGCACCAAGACTTTTCTGGGGTCTCAGACCCTGAGCGTCTACATCACTCTTTTCAGCCCTGCAAGCCGGAGCCAGCTTCTGCCCATTTATTTCAGCACAGACATATCCAAACAGGCTGAGTGACTGGCCCAAGGTCACACAGGAAGACTATAGCAGAGAAAGGCAGGGTGGTGAGTTGTATGGGCTCATGGTGCCCAGGCTCCTGGGATATTCAAGGCTCCACCAATGTTCGGAGTTGGGTCTCTCCCCCGGCCCTGCCTGCTGCCCCCACGTGCCTCCCCCAGGCCTCTGCGCTGAGCTCCCTCGATGCCACCGCCACCGCCAGCCACTGCCTAGGACACAAGAGCAATGCCAGCAGCGGGCAGAGGCAGCTGCTGCCCCTGTGGAGGTGACACACACATGATTGGCAGCCATCATCTCCCCCGCACCCACCGGGAGATGGAGTCTGGACCTCACCTGAGCAGCTGCTGGGGCTTGGGTGAGTATGTTTCCAACCATGTGATTCGCCCACCCAGAGCCACCACTCCTGCCCCACACTGGGCAAAGGGCAGCCCCATCCTCTGTGAGGCTACGGTGAGGGGCAGCAGGCTGCAGCAGGGGAGGAGGCCACATGTGATGGCAGCACCTCCCCAGCATCCACCACAGGGGAGGCAAGGAGGGTTCCTGGACCGGAGAGGGACCCGGCCCCTAGGCACATCTGCAGTGACAGTGATAGGTGAATGTGCTGCTGGGGGGGAAAGGGCTGGGGGGACTGTGGAGTCTTCCTCTCTGACCCCAGCCTTGGGGAAGCCTGTTGGTGCCCCAAACTCTTCATCCCTAGCCCTACTCCACCCCAGAGATCTGAGCCCCCGCACCCAACCCTCTGGCCCACCGTGAACCCCTCATCCCCGGCTCCACCCTGCAGCCCTCACTCCTGCACCCCAACCCTCAGCCCTAGCTCTGAGCCCCTCCTACACCTCAAACCCCTCATCCCCAGCCCCACACCAGAGCCTGCACACACCCCCCACACACACACATACCCACATTGTGTAATATAGGGAAACTGTTAAATGCTGTTTCCAATCCATTTTTACATTATTTTTTAAAATATCTATCAGCTTATAAGGCAGCTGAGGTGGGGGGTGAACTTGGACCTGTTCTGGACTTAACCAAAAATTATCCAAACCTGCCATCCCTGAAAGGCTGTGAAAGCAGAGTTCTCAAGTTTTAGGCTGATGTCCTAACCACTGGGCCATCCAGACAGCTTCAGGCCTAGCATGGAGCAGGGGAAGGGTTTCCAATAACATTTTTCTTCCTTTTTGTTGCAGTTGCATCTAAACAGATGTTAAAGGTGGGAAGGAATGATTGCCTAGGGAGGTTGTGAAATCTCCATCACTGGAGATTTTTAAGAGCAGGTTAGACAAACACCTTTCAGGGATGATCTAGATCAGTGGTTCTCAAACAGGGACCGTGCCTCTATGGGGTCCACGAGCCATTTTGGGGGTGGGGGTCACGGAGCCCTGTGGCTGAAGCTGGCGCCCCACCCGCAGCCAGGAGTGGTGCAGGGATGAAGCCGGAGACCCCAACTCCAAGCCGGGAGCAATGTGGGGCTGAACCCAGCAAACCTCCCCCAACCCCCAAGCCAGGAGCAGCGTCCAGGAGCCCCAGCTCCTCCCGCCACTGAAGCTGGGAGCTGCACTGGAAGCCCCCTCCCTGCCATACACAGCCCCTAGCTACCCCCTGACTGCACCCTCAGCTACCCCCTTGCCCATACACAGCCTCTAGCTACCACCTCCCTGTACCATAAGCTACTCTCCTGCCCGCACATGGCCCCTAGCTACTCTCTCCCTGCACCCTGAGAGGTTTTCAAACTTTTTGACCTGAGTCCCCCCTTTGAGTTATATTTTTTGGAAGTGTCCCCCACAGCCCAGACAGGCTGGGGGCCTCCTGAGTGAGTCAGGGGGGTGGAGGTGGTGCTCCCACCCTGGACCCTGCTGTGCAGAGCTAGCTCGAGCACTGCCAGCCATTGCTCTACCAAAACATAAGTGCAACTATGCTATTCCCAAGGGTCCCTCGCCCCCCAGCCTGCAGCCCCATGCTCCCCCTTCCCCCTGCCAGGCCCTGGTGTTCTTATAGCATAGTGAGGGCAACCTTAGCAAGAAAAAGGTTGAGAAACCCTGGTCTAGAAAATATTGAGTCCTGCCTTGAGTGCAGGGGCCTGGACTTAGACGAGATGACCTCTTGAGATCCCTTCCAGTCCTACAACTCTCAGATTCTGTGACCCAGGTTAAGTAAAGAGGCCAGGGTAGCAGGGGTGACTGAGTTTGGAAGAGCAGATGCACTCACTGCCCTGTCTTTGCCCTCTGTCAGTATCTCCAGCAGTGAGATCTGCACATCTGAGCTGTGACTCACCCCAAACATATTCCCCCTGCAGAGCACCCATCCCTGCCCCCCACTCTGGCAGTCTGCACCCAGGTCTGAATTGTCTATTCCCCTCTTTACCACTGGGGTCCAACTCAGTTGCAGAAGGGGAAGAGGGGCATCTCAGAAATGGCCCATTTCTTCCCCAGGCATTGCAGTAAACGTGATGTTCTCAGTTCCTCCCATAAAACCCCAGTGAAATGAAAAGCATGCCACAGATATAAGTGAAACCCTGGTCCAGCATGTGCTGCTGGGCTTAATTCCAGTTTCCATTTCAAACCTAGCTCCAAATAGAACAAAACTGCTGCAGTGAAATGGACTGCCAGATGTGGGAAAAAATGTTAAGTGAGGGTAAGAGTAAATGTTCCACTGTCTTCGGTGGAAAACTGCTATAAAACATCTGGTATGTATTTACAGTGCTAGATGGGCATTCGTATGCCTGCAGAAATAACACACACGCACTAGACATATACACGCACTAGACACATACACATTCAGGCCTTGTCAGGGAGGGGGCTATTTCATACTAAGATTTTGGGCACTAACGGTTGTGAGTTAGCATTTTTGTTTCTTGTTGTCTTCTTCAGCTCTCCAGGTTAAGCAGCAGGCAAAGATCAGACATGAGGTTATTCAGAGCTGAACTCATGAACTGCCTCCATCGGGTCTGGTTCAGTTTTGGTGACTCTCTTGGTACGAACATGTTATGAGGATGGAAGACCAACGAATTATGAAATGTGTTTACCAAAGAAAACCACTGTATGGCAGGCAATCAGGTGATCGCCAGAAGCTTCAGTGGAGTGATTATGATTGGCTATGAGGGACATCAACTAAATATTCACCCAGATCATATTAAGGACCTAGCTAGAGATTGATCCTTGTGGCGCTCAATCTAAGAACACAAGAACAGCCATACTTGGTCAGACAAAACGTCCATCTAGCCCAATATCCTGTCTTCCAACAGTGTCCAATGCCAGGTGCCCCAGAGGGAATGAACAGAACAGGTAATCATCAAATTATCCATCTCCTATTGCCCATTCCTAGATTCTGGTAGTCAGATGCTACAGACACCATCCCTGCCCATCCTGGCTAATAACCATTAATGGAAACTATCCTCCATGAATTTATCTAGCTTTTCTTTGAACCCTGTTATAGTCTTGGCCTTCACAACATCCTCTGGCAAGGAGTTCCACAAGCTGACTGTGCATTGTATGAAAAAGTACTTCCTTTTGTTTGTTTTAAACCTGCTGTCTATTAATTTCATTTGATAACCCCTAGTTCCTGAGTTATGAAAAGGAGCAAATAACTTTTCCTTATTAACTTTCTCCACACCAGTCATGATTTTATAGACCTCTATCATATCCCCCCTTAGTCGTCTCTTTTCCAAACTGACAAGTCCCAGTCTTATTAATCTCTCCTCATATGGAAGCCTTTCCATATCCTTAATCATTTTTGTTGTCCTTTTCTGAACCTTTTCCAATTCCAATATATCTTTTTTGAACTGGGGCGACCACATCTGCACACAGTATTCAAGATGTGGGCGCACCATGGATTTATATAGATGCAATATGATATTGTCTGTCTTATTATCTATCCCTTTCTTACTGATTTCTATCATTCAGTTCGCTTTTTTGACTGCCACTGCACACTGAATGGATGATTTCAGAAAATTATCCACGACTCCAAGATCTCTTTCTTGAGTGCTAACAGCTAATTTAGACCCCATCATTTTATATGTGTAAGTTTTATTATGTTTTCCAATATGCATTACTTTGCATTTATCAACATTGAATTTCATCTGCCACTTTGTTACCCAGTTTTGAGAGTTCCTTTTGTAGCTCTTCGCAGTCTGCCTGGGATTTATATCCTGAGTAGTTTTGTATCATCTACAAATTTTGCCACCTTACTGTTTACCCCTTTTTCCAGATCATTTATGAATATGTTAAATAACACTGGGGCCGGTACAGACCCCTGGGGGACACCACTATTTATCTCTCTCCATTCTGAAAACTGACCATTTATTCTTATGCTTTGTTTTCTATCTTTTAACCAGTTACCATTCCATGAGAAAACCTTCCTTCTTATCCTATGACTGCTTACTTTGCTTATGAGCCTTTGGTGAGGGAACTTGTCAAAGGCTTTTTAAAAATCTATATACACTAAATCGACTGTATCTCCTTTATCCACATGCTTGTTGACCCCCTCAGAGAATTCCAGTAGATTGGTGAGGCATGATTTCCCTTTACAAAAACCATGTTGACTATTCTCCAACAAATTATGATAATCTATGTGTCTGGCAATTTAGTTCTTTACTATAGTTTCAACCCGTTTGCCCAGTACTAATAGAGCCTGTAATTGCTGGGGTCTCCTCTGGAGCCCTTTTTAAAAATTGGCATCACATTAACTATCCTCCAGGCATTTGCTATAGAAGCTGATTTAAATGGTAGGTTACAACCTACAATTAGTAATCCTGCAATTTCAAATTTGAGTTCCTTCAGAACTCTTCGGTGAATGCTATCTGGTCCTGGTGACTTATTACTTTTTAGTTTATCAATTTGTTTCAAAACCTCCTCTAATGACACCTCAAGCTGAGACTGTTCCTCAGATTTGTCACCTAAAAATAATGGCTCAGGTTTGGGAATCTCCCTCATATCATCAACCATGAAGACCAATGCAAAGAATTCATTTAGTTTCTCTGCAATGTCCTTATCGTCCTTGAGTGCTCCTATATCATCTCAATCATCCAGTGGCCCCACTGGTTGCTTAGCAGGCTTCCTGCTTCTGATGTTCATAAAAAAAATGTTCCTATTACTATTTGAGTCTTTGGCTAGCTGTTTTTTAAATTCTTCTTTGGCTTTCCTAATTATATTTTTACACTTCATTTGCCAGAGTTTATCCTCCTTTCTATTTTCCTCATTAGGATTTAACTTTGCAAAGGATTCCTTTTTGCCTCTCACTGCTTCTTTTACTTTGTTGTTTATCCATGGCAGCTCTTTTTTGGTTCTCTTACTATGTTTTTTAATTTGGGGTATACATTTAAGTTGAGCCTTTATTATGGTGTCTTTAAAAAGTTTCCATGCAGCTTGCAGCGATTTCACTTTTGGTGCTGTACCTTTTAATTTCTGTTTAACCTCATTTTTATGTAATTCTACAAGGAGCTTACATCCTTTTGGGATTTGCTTAGGTGTCGATGCTGATAACTATTGTGGACTATAGCTCAGTATACTAGGCAAGTATCAGGAGCACAGCCAGAGGTCCTGTTTTTGTCCTGAACTTTCTTACAAGCACTTTTGAACTTCTTGCTTTTGTTTTGGTGCTGCATAGAATTCCGACTGTGACCCTTCTCTGCCACCTCCTTAGAGATGGCTTCATGAACCTCTTTATTGCATTGGTTCTTGGCAAGTGCTTCTCCACCTTCAGCTCTCTCCAGAGAGCTAGGAGATCCAGGACCTCTGCACGCTCCAGGTGGCTGCATGAGGCATGGAATAGTGCTGCCATAGCAATGTATAACGTAAGGGGAAACAGGAGGTGACATCCAGTCAAGATGATTCCAGAGCAGTGGAAGGGACACAGATTAATAGACAGGCTAGTCCTGACATCATGCAAAGCAGTGTGGGATAGTAGTTGAAGGACTGCCAAACTACTGAGAGGTAGAGATGCACCCATGTAAACATTAATCCATACTAACTCAATCAGCAATTATTTTAATCCACTTTCAAAGGGGATTATAGACTATGTATTAAGGGGACAGTTAGTACACGTAAAGAATTTCATCATGTAGACTCAAGCCATTTTAATTCACACAACTAAAGTTGATCTCCACAGAAGAAAGACAGCAACTCATGTCACAGCTCCTGACTGGTCTTTCCTGCATTGCTAACAGTGAAATGTGAGAGAAACCAACAGAACAGAAGTAACTTTGCTCTTGGGGCTGTTCCCTACATGCCATTCCCAATATGAAGGTTGTACTGGCATAGCTGTGCCAAACAGCAGTGATTTCTCTTGAAAGCTGTGTGGAGGATGGGAATTCTATTTTCCAAAGCATTTTGAGATTTTGACTTTTGTCTTCATTCAAATTAAGAATGAGAGCCATACATTTCACAAATCTGCATGAAAAAAATTGTTTTGGATATATCAAAATGTTTTGATTTGGGCTTTTTAAAATTAGCTATTATGTTCTGTAATATAATACTAGCCTCCTTTATAAGGTGCTGTGAGATCTAAAGATGTTAAGAGGTAGGAATGATGATGAGCATTATGCAAAATAAAAAAAATTAAAATACCCTGAAATGTTGAATTCCAAAAAGGTCTATCTCCGATGTTTTGACATTGTTTGGACTTTTATTTTCCCTGTTTTTTTTTCTCAAAGAAAATTTTGGCAAAAATTACACAACTTCACAAAGTGTTTCTACTTCAGCAGACGGAAAATGGTTCTGCTGAAGATTTTCCATCCAAGTCTATTTCTTGCCAAAATACTTAAACAGGTACAAGTCCAAGAGTAGATGCAAGTGCCTTTTAGCTGTCTAGATTATTCCCCTTCCATACCGCAGTAGCTGCACCCCTCTCTGCTGATATAATTGCATGATGACTGACTGACTAGATAGATAGATTCTATGCTGGGGCTGCACAGCACAAGACAGGCTGAATGGCACTAGCTAAGCATATGCTATCGCAGGTATTTCATTTTTCTTTTGTAACAGTGCAGTGTGCATACCCCCCCATGGCAGCCCAGTTTTCCTGGTGTGACGGAGTCACGGATCTGATTCTCTGGACTGCTCTCTATGAAGTCAGACAGGACTCTGGGTAGCATGACTCCCCACAGGACATGCAGTCTAGGGCAAGGAGCCTCTTTGGCTACGGCCTTTCTGGTCTGACCTCGGAGCATTCAGCATCTCTGTTCACACCATACACTTCCCCTGGGCAGGTCCACCTGGATAGGACCCCAGAGGAAGCCAGAGAGCTTTGCACCCCAACTCCTCAGTCAGCCATTACTCTCCAGCCAGCGTGTAAAACAGAAGGTTTAATAGTCAACAGGAACAGAGCTTGTTAACACAGAAATCAGTGACTTTCAGCAAAGTCCATCTGGAGCGGACCATGGCCAGACTTCCTGGACTCCTCCTTCTCCCAGTCCCTACCAGCAGACTGCCCAGCTTCTGGACCTGACCTCGAACATGCCAGTTACCCCTCCTCCTAGTCTTTGTCTTGCTTCTCTAGCAAAATGTCACCTGGTCATATCTCCTTCCTGGCTCTCTGGTTACAAAGGGTATCAGCCATTGCATAAGTGCAGGCAGCTGAAGCCACTTCTGCCCCTGAGGATCTCAACAAAAGTCGCACACCCTTATTCCAATCATCGAGGCATTGGTGCAACACACAGGGAAACTAAGGCACACACAGTATTCATGCAAAACTGTAAGATGCACATAGGCTCAGGTACAACATAATAAGGAGGAAAAACCCACCCAGACAGGGTGGAATCTCTCCTTCACACGGCCCTCTCTGGCATGTCAAGTGCCTGCTGGCTCCAGGAACACACCATCCTTGTGATTCAGGACCAGGAGGTTGTGACTGCTGCTCCGGTATTCCTGCAGAAAAGGGTGTGGGACTGTATCCCTTAGATCGGGGCTGTGGCCGTGCAGTCCTTGCACATGATTTTACTGCATGCAAAGATTGTCTAAGGGGTTAGTTATTTATTTCTGTTTCTGAAGCAACCAGAGGCCAAGGCCCCACTGTGCTATGTGCTATACAAACACAGAACAAAGAGCTAGTCCCTGCCCCAAAAGGGAAGTAAAACAAGAAGCAGACATAAGCTGAAGGCTAGTGCCTCTGGCCATTCCCCAGCAGCTGTACAGGGCAGGGCATGTTTGTTATCTGTTCTTCTTTACTTAGGACAAAGTCTGGGCTATATATTAAAATTAAACAGGTGTCAGCACAGTGCCGAGGCTGAGAATTTACAACCTCCCACCCCCTTGGTGAATTCGGAGCTAGTGAGCCCACAGCAGCCAGAAGTCCTTCTTCTCCAGCCTAAACGTTATAGCAGGGTCTTTCCTTGCACGATCTCCTAACATTGCACAGCACCACACTGTGTGACCATTCCTGCACCATCAGACCAAAGGAGGGCCAGACCCTCTAGGCCCATAGGAGCCTTTATGTCGTTCTTAGTGCATAAGCCAAATGGGGCAGCGCAGAGTGACTGCAATAAAAAATGACTCCTTTAAAATGAACCGAGAACAGGGAGGGAAGGGAAATTATCTGGGGCAGGGACCAAGCATAAAGCAGGCTGAGAGCAATAAAGTTCACGGCATGCAAATCTCCTGTGAAGAGGATTCACACTCATGTGCTTTGGAGTCAGGGGTCTATTCAGGTTGTTTTGAGCTCCTGAGTGTGGTACTTCAGTGGATCACTCACCAAGGAGTCTCTGAGGAAACCACAGCTCGCAACGGTGTGAACAGTCTGTTCATCAAGGTGATAAAGTATTTGTAGTGCAATAACTCTTAAAGAATTGGGTTTATGAACCAGACCTTGGCCCCTTTGAATAACAGAACTTAGAACAGTCCAGTGATAGTAGTAGTTTCATGATTCTCAGAACTGCTCTGTATAAAAAAAAATTATGAGAATCTGACAAATTTAAAAGCAGCTTACGTGGGAAGGGGCTGTATCTCAAAAAACTGTCAACCCAATGTCTCCGAATTTGAACCACAAACCCCACTCCAGGTCTTGCTGTGGCATACCTGGTGTCAAGACAATAGCCATATGCATGTCAGTTTTTGAATGCTTTGGAAATTAAAAGGTCATTTCGGGGGAGATGTTTCTTGGGAACCTGTAGACAAAAGGACCCCAAATTAGCACCACAGGATGTATCCCAGCTGCTGCTTTGGCATGGCAACTCTAAAGCTGATCTGACTCTTCCTTCTGACTTTGAAATTTTGCTCTGATACAGAAATTTTGCTTGATCTGCATGTACACTAGTATAGTTTGGATCAATGTGTGGGCTACCTTATTGAACCAGAATGAAGGTCTCATAACTTTTAAATAACTGGGCTTTGAAATTGGATCTCAATACCAGACACTGGGAGAGCTTAGGGTGTCCAGTAATATGAGTTTTCATAAAATATTGGGATTGAAAGGGACCTCAGGAGATCATCTAGTCTAACCCTCTGCTCAAATGAGGGCCAATCCCCAGTTAAATCATCTGACAGATTTTTGCCCCATACCCCTAAATGGCCCTCTCAAGGCATTGAACTTGCAACCCTTGATTTAAGAGGCTTATTCTCAAGCCACTGAGGTATCCAGCCTCCTTACTCTTTATGGGGATACTGCTTGTAGTATTTTTCCTAGAGCTTAGAGGATGGCAATGATAACCAGAAGTGACAAAGAGTCCTGTGGCACCTTAAAGACTAACTAAAAGTATTAAAGCATAAGCTTTCATGGGTTAATACCCACTTCATCGGATGCATGCAGTGGAAGTATCCAGGGG
This sequence comes from Dermatemys mawii, assembly GCA_007922305.1. Classification (NCBI taxonomy): domain Eukaryota; kingdom Metazoa; phylum Chordata; order Testudines; family Dermatemydidae; genus Dermatemys; species Dermatemys mawii. The sequence continues at coordinate 2,327,358 of ML677425.1, read as the reverse complement.
CAGGTATAAATAGGTAGGCAAGAATCAGGTTAAAGATAACAGAGTGGGTCCAATGAGGCTGAATCAGCTGTTGATAACCAGGAAATTTTAACCAGAAAATTTTAAAATAATGCTGTTTTGAGGGGCTGTCTTTCAGAAACCCTTTGCCCAAATAACCCCACATTTGTACCCCAAACTCTAATCTTGACCCTCAGCTGACACAGCAATTTTCAAAACAATAAGAACGTGCATAGAGCTTTTCTAGTATTTTGAAAACAGGCATAATGCTCTATTCTCTGCTCCCAAGGGCAGGGTGGAGCAATTTTTGAAGCACATCTCTCTGCAATTCTAGCTATACTACTCTACAAAGCCAGAGAAGCTTGCTTCTTCTTGTAACTGGTGAGCTCCCTTCATTGCTTGCAAGTTTTTACATTCTGATGAATTTCTGTAGTGCAGCTTGCTGTGCAACTGGAAGAAGACATTGTCATTCTCTTTTCTGTGTCCTGCTTCTTTAGGCATCTCACTGCAGAACACTGTTGGGACACATCTCCAGCCTGGAGAGTGGGTAGCTCAAGAGGGAGTGTGTTACGCAGAGTCACTCTTTGATGCTGTTCTCACATGGGATTTTATATTCATTCTTTGTTATTTTTTCCTTAGTCTGAAATAAATGGCACTTAGAATGAAAATGTTATTGATTCCATACTGGGCCACATGCAGATCTCAGTTCCCTCAGGGTAAATCTGATAGAAATCCCTGCATTGGGATCAGGGCCAGATTCTGGTCTCAGTTTCCTGGGGTGTCAATTCAAAGTCACCTTCTGCCTGCAATGGGTTTACACCATTCTAAAAGGGCAGTAGGTGAGGAAAGAATCAAACATTATTTATGCCTGTTATGAATTCACTTTCCCACCCGTGGCTAACACTATGTGAACAACATGGGCCAATTCAAAACCAGGGTCACAAGATCATGGTCTTTGAGACATTATTTATTTTATTAGACATGTTCTAGTTCAAAAGGAATTATCTGGGGGAAGTCTTCTGGACTGTATTATACAGGAGATATGACTAGATGATCACTATGGTCCCTTCTGGCCTTAGACATCCCTCGAGGTGTCTATGCTCTTTCCAAGCACTATAATAAGTGGGGGCCAGCTCTGTCCCTAGGCAGATTCCTGCACTAGCTGGTTCCATGCAGTAGTGGGTTATTACTTCCTGTAGATCAGGCCCATGCAGAGTCATTTCATGTCTTAGGCTGGATGTCGGTGGTAGCAGAAGTCCTTACTCTAGGAGTGTGCCTTGTAGTAAATAGGGTTCTTTGAGTAGGGAGGTGGGTTCCCTTTTTCCTCCACAAGCACTTTAATGACTGCTTTGGCGGCATTGGACATGGTGGCCATGACACGGATATTCCCTGCAGTGACCACAAGTGCTTCCTGACATTGGCCCAGCTTGGCTTTCTTGAACGTTGTGCAGCTGTTGGCAGGTGTATAATTGTACATCCTTGTATAGACTTCCTCCATGTCACCAAGGTGCCCTTTGCCTGGGCAGATCTCAATGCCAAACTCAACACAGTAGAGGTTGTAGTCAAAGGGGTTGGAGAACATGATGGCAAGGGTGAAGGCATCCGAGTTGTACACCAGCAGCCCCACGCTCCCACGAAAGCTGTACCATCCCTTTGTGAACAGACAGCTCTCCTTGGATCCTGGCGGGATTCGGGGGGAAGGAGGCAGGACGCTGTGACCACTGAAGCAATAACTCCTGTGGGAAAGGAAGGATTGAGATGAACATAGAATGACTTCCACGGTGCAGTGCTAGCTACTTGAGGACAGCACAGGGGTGGTGGGAAACAAATGGGGAGGAGTTAGAAGAGGTTTGTGCGCTGCATTTGCAAATATTTTAGGACTGAGGCAATCAAATGCAAATCTGTTGACTCTAGTAGAGATATGCCTGCTTAAACCTGATGTTACAGATCCGAGCCGAGTGCCCCCACTCAGCCACTCACTAGACAGCTAAGCAGGGAATCCTGGCCCCTGGATCTTGGGTGTTCTAAGTCTCTGGAGCCTGACAGGAGTCCAGACACTGGTCCAGTCTTGGGATCTTTTCCCACACTCCTGGGGTCAGACCCTCTATCTAGCACCCACTCCCGAGAACTGCCCACATGCCTAGTCCTGGGTCTCAGTGCTGACCCTTCAGATGCTCCTGTTGCTTAGCACCCCATCTCCCTTAGAAGTGAGGGCCTTCTGTTGATAGTTTAGCTCTCTTGGGAGGCAGGCAGTAACTGTAAAGCAGAGAACACCCTGAGGGTGTGTCTAACTGCAGACAAACACCCATGGCAGAGCATGGGTCAACAGACTTGGGCTTGCAGGGCTCACGCTATGGTGCTAAAAATAGCTCTGTAAACATTCTGGCTTGGGCTGGAACTCAGGCTCTGAAGACCTTGTAGAGGTTGAGTCGCAGAGCTCCAGCCCCAGCTACAAGTTCAAAGTGCTGCCTACACAGCTATTTTTAGAGCCATAGCGCAAGCCCCATGAGCCCAAGTCTGGTGACCTGGTGTCACGAGCAGGGAGGAGGGAGGTTTCTCTGGTGGGAATGTACCTGGATTGTAACCCGACCTCCTGCCGTGGGGTCGGGGGAGGGGAGGCTTTCTGCCTGAATGTGAAGGTGAACAAAGGCTGAGGGAGTTGCCTGGGGGAAGGAGGAAGGGGGCAGTTTCGGTTGAGGGGGTGAGAAGCTGGCTGGGGAAGAGGAGGGAGCCGGATTCGGGGTCTTATCTCTCTGCCCCCCAGAAGGGCCTGACTAAGGGGTCCTGTTTGTACTGACAAGCTCTGAGTTGGATTGTGTTCCTGTCATCTCAAATAAACTTTCTGGTCTACTGGCTGGCTAAGAATCACTGTGAATTCCAGGAAGTGGGGGTGTGGGAATTGGACTCCCCCACCCCCTGTGACAACTGGCAGCAGCCGTGGGATGTACTATACCCCATGAATGGCCCTTCCTGCAGTAAGTGACTGGGGAGCAGTAGAACGAAAGGGGATTGACGGGAACTAGGTGTGTGGAAGATTCAGAGAGAAGCGGTTTCGGGGGGTGGAGGAGCTACGCTTAACCCCTGAGAGTGTGTGACCAGTGAGAAGGACTGTTGCAGTAGCGGGGTCCCCTTGGGCACTGCAGTGAGCAGTCTCAGGGGTGGAAGGGCTGAAGCTCGACCCTGGGAGAGAGATGGTGAGAAGGGCTGGCACACAAGGAGGTTCCTCCTGGAAACCGTGGGAAGCTGGGAGCACAGGTCTGCAAACGGCCAGCAGGAAGATGTATGCCAAGCGCCTTAAGAGCGACCTGGTGGAGCTGTGCAGGCAGCGGGGGCTGCGCATTGCGAGGCTGACCAATGACCAGCTGATAGCGCAGCTGGAGGAGAAGGATCGCGGGGATGCCCTGAGCCCTGCCTTTGAGGGGAGCCGCCCGGCAGACTCATCGCCAGCCACGGTGCCTGGCCCAATTGGGAGGGGACAGACTGCTGCGGAGGACATCCCGATGCCCCTCTCACCTGTGCCTAGGGGAGGGGTTGGGGGAAGCCCAGCGAATACCCAGGGTACCCGGACCCCTGCAGCCAGCAGGGGATCCTCCTGGCAGGGTTCCCCATCCCTGGAACGGAGGACCCTTGAATGGGACATAAAATTGAAAGAGCTCGAGCTGAGGGAGCAAGAACTAGCGGAGCGAGAGCGGCAGCGCCAGCATGAGGAGCGGCAGTGCAAGCGTGAGCTGGAGGAGAAAGAGAGACAATGCCAGCATGATCTGGAGCTGACCAGGTTGAGGAGCAGTGGGGCCCCGGCTGCGGCGAGTGAGGGGGGACCCAAGACTGCATGGAGCTTTGATAAGGGCTTCCTGGCCCGGCATAAGGAGTGGGAGGACATAGATAGCTTCCTGACGGCCTTCGAGAACGCTTGCGGGATGCACAGAATTGCCCCTGCAGACAGGCTCCAGTTCCTCACTCCCTTACTGGACCCCAAAGCCATGGAGGTGTACAGCCGAATGAAAGGGGTGGAAGCAGAGGACTATGAACTGTTCAAAAAGGCCCTGCTCCGTGAGTTTGGGCTGATTTGCAAGATGTTCTGGAAAAGGTTCCAAAGTCAGCGGAAAACCCCTGAGGTCACCTACCTACAACTGGTCAACCAGATGCAGGGCTATGCCCGCAAGTGGACAGCGGGGGCCCAAACGATGGAGGACCTGCTCGGCCTATTCATTCTGGAGCAGCTGTACGAACAGTGCCCATCCAACCTGAGGCTGTGGTTGAGGGACAAAAATCCAGAGAACCCGCAGCACGCAGGGCAGTTGGCCGACGAGTTTGTGAACAGTCAGTCAGGGGGTAGCAGAGAAGAGTGCCAAAGGAACCGGCCCACCACGAGACCGAGAGAGAGTCACTTTGGGACCTCCCAGCAGGGAAATACAGAGAACCCCCTCCAAAGGGGAACCTCTAGCGCCAAGACCAACCGACCCGCTCGAGGGGACCAGCGGGACATGAGCTGCTATAACTGTGGCCGGAGAGGCCACATACAGCCCCACTGCCCCACCCTCAAGGATGGACTGAGCAAACCAAACCCCCACAGGGTTAACTGGGTAGAGTCCCAGCTCAGTGAGGGTCAGACTGCCCAGGCCAGGGGGGCTGGCAGCTTACCACCTGATCAGGAGGGAGGCGTGCCCCAAACCAGCTCCTCTAGGGGGCTGGACGCTCGGGACTCAAGGTTCTCAGTTTGCAGAGTGGGTGCGGTGCTGTCCCTGCAGAGTGAGTGCCTTGTTCCCCTGGAGGTGGATGGGAGGAAGGTCTATGGATACTGGGATACAGGGGCTGAGGTGACACTGGCCCGGCCTGAGGTGGTGGCCCCAGAACGGATGATGCCCAACACCTACCTGACCCTGACGGGGGTGGGTAGGACCCCATTCAAGGTGCCCGTCGCAAGAGTGCATCTGAAATGGGGGCCCAAGGAGGGCCCCAAACAGGTGGGGGTACACCACCATCTGCCCATGGAGGTATTGATGGGGGGCGACCTAAAGAACTGGCCAAGCAAACCCAAGGGCACTCTGGTCATGACCCGTAGCCAGAGCCGGCGCAGGGCACGGTGCACTGACCTGGGAGAGGGTACTGTACTGGGGGTGCAGGACCCTGCCCCAGGCAGGAGGGGGCGTCCAGGGACCAGGCTCAGAGAGGCTGCGGCCTCAGACTCAGCCAGCACGAGGGAGCCAGCCTGCACACAATAGTCAGAGGAGCCATTGAGAGCATTTCTATTCCCTCACACTAACCCAAAGCTCCTTTGCTGCACATTGAGCTGATTGCTTCTTGCCCTACCTCAAACAGACATGGAGAACAATTGATCACCATCCTCTTTATAACAGCCCTTAACATATTTGCAGACTGTTAGCAGGTCCTCCCTATGTCTTCTTTTCTCAGCACTAAACTTGTCCTCTTTTTTAACTTTTCCTCACAGGCCAGGTTTTAGAGACTCTCTTAAGAAACACTGTTGTGTTAATCTTTTGTCACCAGCCTTTGAATCTCAGCCCAACATGGAGGCAAAGGGACCATAGAGAAGGCAAAAGGCTGCATCCACAAAATGGCTTTTACAGCTTCATAAAGATATAGACAAAGAACTAATCTGCCACAGAATTCGCAAATTGTACAACCAGATTGCCCAGCTTGTCACAAGTGGATCCCTTGCCTCAGCCCCCAATTGCAGAGGAGAAGGCATTGCCTATATCTGTAGCGGGATGTTCAGTCTCACTTGCTAAACCTTACTTCTGCCAATCCACCATGCCCCTTGAGCAGTGTGAGTTGCCTGCCTGCTGGAGTGAGCTGAATTGCTCCTTGTGAATAAAGAATCACATGGACTAGTATTAGCCCCTTGCCCTGTTCATGAGCTGTACTGCTTATTTTGAGTCCTTTCGCTGTGGGTAAGAATTGGATGGATAATTACACTGCCAGGGAATTTCAGCTTCTGAGCTCAGCTTCCCTGTGGTAAATCTGGAGTCAACCACTGACTGCAGTTGAGTCAGGGACAGATTCTGATCTCAGTTCCCAGGTGATAAATCTGGAGTCACCTACTGTCTACAAGGGGGTCAGGGCCAGATTATTATCTGTTCCCCCAGGGTAAATCCAGAGTCTGCCCAGTGTGCGCATTGTAGTCACACCAAATTTTTACATATTTGTAAATGAAAACTGAATCTGGCTCCTTAGCTTTTGATTTCCCACCTTTCCTGCATTGAAAATCTTTCTCTGTGTTTCATTCATTTCTGCATCAAAATTTCCAAATCATGGAGATTTTAATGAATTAGAGAGCATAGGAGGAACAGGGAGTGGGGTAAGAATATTTGGGGGCCAATGCTGAACTTGGAGACTTAGTAACTGAAAGAAGCAGAATAGATAGTATGCAGAGAGCCTGAAAATGCTCTGAGGCATGTGCCGTAGGGGGTGTTTACCTGGGGGAATGGAGGGTCACGTCTCGTGATTCGTTGGTTATTTCAATTTCCACACTCCTGTCGAAGTAAGTCTCAGGGCTGTCTTGCATTCCAGCCTGGGTGTTCATGGTGCTGGAGACTGGTACGCTGCTTCTGTGGGGCAGCTGATTCTGATGGTTTGGCCAGGAAGACTGGAGAAGGAAACTTTGACCATTCAGTGTGTGTAAAGATAAATACTCTTCTAGATAGCACATGAGCAAAGTCCATCAACTGGGTGAAGCATATTTGCGTATACAATTAAGACACTCCAGTACGACATGCAAGAGCAAAAATAAAACTGAAAGGGCATCCCTATAGTTACAAGAATTCAGTCCTTGCTGCTGGGAATGTTTTCACTGTTGCAATTTCATGTCACCTTTCTGATGTTTATGTCTGAGGTGGACAGAATCAATAAGGGTCTAGAGAATTGTTTAATCTGACACATGACCTGACCAGGCAAGAAACCATAGTAGTGGCTACTACTTGGCTTCTAGTCATTGCACCTGTGTCTCTCTGAGGAAAAATAAAAAGTAAAGAGTGTGTTTGGTTGGCTGGTTGTCAAGAATAATATCTTATGAAGAATAATTCAAGACAAGATGCAGAAAGAATGAATAACACCATTAAAGAATTAAACAAAAGATTTCCACCTGTATGACTGTACATGCACACTCCATGTCCCCCTAAATTGGAAGCCTCTCATCTGGCCAAGTGTGAAGTGCATGGGGAACATAGATTCATCCACCCTTCTATTACAAGAAAAAGGGGGCATTCAGTGAGGCTGAAAGGGGAGAGATTTAAACCAACCAAAAGTTTATATACATACACACCAAAGAATTGGCTTGTGGGACTCAGTGCCACTAGATATCACTGAGGACAAGATCTGAGAAGGATTTGTAAAATAGGGACCGGAGATTTATCGGCAGAATGAGACCATCAAGAGTGACAGGAGACAGGATAGAGGAACATAAAATGCCTTGCTTCAAAGCATGAGCCAACCACAAAACGACTGATGGGGGTCAGGAACAAACTTCCCGTGGGGGCAGAACTTCCCTCTGCGACCCACTGACAGGTTTTCTGCATCATCTTCTGAAGCAGCAGGCGTTGACCATTGCTGAAGATAGGAAAATGGACTTATATGCAGCGTGACGCTCTGTAAACAGCAGCTGGCACAGGAGTGACTCAGAGACACGTTCCCACCACCTCCTGGTATTGATTTCCTGAGGGTGCCTGGCCGGTGAGATGAGGAGGCCTGGTCCTGCCCCCACCCCCACCCTGCAGAGGGGCCAGTTTTGACCCAGCCTTGGTCAAGGGGGACTGCCTGGTATGGGGGCTGAGGGATGTAGTAGGAAGAGGGCCTGAAACATAAGCCCATGTGTCAGAGGCCTGGTATGAGGCCTGAGGCTTGGGCTAAAGTAATCAAAATCTTGCTGATATAAAGCAAAGTTAAGCTGTGAGCAAGAGTCAGGCCCTATTCACAGAATTGGCAAGATTAGGGCTGATGTTGAAAAACCACATATTCCTAAGACGTGCTAAGTATAAAGCATTCACACAAGCACATTCCAGAAAGGTGGTAGCAGAACACCCTGATAAACACATCCCCCAAAGATAACAGGAAATTACTGACCCTTGTTAAGGATAAGGTCAGGATTACAGCATGATAAATAGAGATGTTTTGATGGTACCCATAGGTACAAGGCAATGGGTGACACCCTGATACGTCAAGGATAATACGTAACTTTAAATAAGTCAATGAAGACTTGTGGCACCTTAGAGACTAACCAGTTTATACCACTTCATTGGATGCATCCACGAAAGCTTATGCTGAAATAAACTGGTTAGTCTCTAAGGTGCCACAGGTCTTCATTGTCTTATTTATGGACACAGACTAACACGGCTGCTAATCTTAAACTTGATACATAACTTGTTTGCAGTGGTGTATAAAGATGTGTCTCAGAGGGAGGGGCTTTGTCTGACCTAGGGGATAGGGGAAAGTCCCGCCATTAACTGAGCCAGTTCATTGTGATGAGCACACGTGTTAGTGGAGCTGTTACCATGGAGCCAGGGCATTAGCACCCTGCTTCATCAGCAATAAACCTGATCAAGCGCCTTTGCTACAAGCAAGGTCTGTGGATTATTGGGCTGTTCAATTAGGACCTGGGTCTCTGCTCTCTGTGCAGAGCTGGGACAGCAGGGTGGAAGAGCACACGCAGCCAACATCTGATGACAGGGGAATGGGACTCGAGTCCTTTCCCCTCTAGGGGGCCACACAAGTGATAAGGCCCAACACCTCCTCCAACTCCCACAGTCCCTGTGCCCCCCTTCAGGTGAGTGGTACAGCCCAACGGCCCCTCCAATTGCCACAGCTGCTACAGCCCCTCTGGTCAACCCCCTCTGGTGAGTGGTACAGCCCAACAGTCCCTCCAGCTGTTACAGCCCCTCTAGCCCATCCCCTCTGGTGAGTGGTACAGCCCAACAGTCCCTCCAGCTGTTACAGCCCCTCTAGCCCATCCCCTCAGGTGAGTGGTACAGCCCAACAGTCCCTCCAGCTGTTACAGCTGTGATGGAATGGGAATGTTCTTAATGTTTCCTCTGGATAGTGTGTGGGGATGGAAGACAGACTTCTCTTCCTGGATGAGACCTGGGGCTGTAACCTGAGCCCGGGTGTGGGGTGGAGGAGGTGACACCTTCTGCCAAAGAGACAAAGGAAAAGCAGAGGAGGGGCTGGAGAATGAATTTCAGTCTGGATCTGGCTGGGAACAGGCAGAGAGCTACAGGCAGGCTCTCTGGCTCTTTGGCCCCTAAAACGGACCCAGCGGAGGGGTCGCATTCGCTCTACCTACAAGCTCTGTTTTAGACCATGTACCTGTCATCTAATAAACATCTGTTTTACTGACTGGCTGAGAGTCACGTCTGACTGTGGAGTTGGGGTGCAGGATCCACGGGCTACCCCAGAACCCTGCCTGGGCGGGCTCACTGGGGGAAGCGCACGGAGGGGCAGAAGGTGCTGGATGCTCCGAGGTCAGACCCAGGAAGGTGGAAGCTGCAGGCTGTGAAGCTCCTTGCCCTGGAGACAGGCTGTTTACAGAGAGGAAGCTTCCCCTCAGAGTCCTGACTGGCTTCACAGGGAGCAGTTCCAGAGCATCACCCCGGGGACTCCGTGACAACAGCCCCTTTAGCCCATCCCCTCTGGTGAGTGGTAGAGCCCAACAGTCCCTCCAGAGAAGGGAGAGTTGGGGGAACCAGAGCCCATGGCTTGTGGGGAGGTGGAATGGGAAGTGCACAGAGCGCCTGGGTTGGGAGGAAGGGCAACACTAGGATGACCAGATAGCAAGTGTGAAAAATCAGGACAGAGGTGTGGGGTAATAGGAGCCTATATCAGAAAAAGCCCCAAATATTGGGACTGTGCCTATAAAATCGGAACATCTGGTCACCCTAGGCAACACCAACTCTCTGAGCTAAAAGAGGAGCTGTTAGTTCCTCCCAGTGCTGGGTTTAAGGCATGCAGCTGAGACGCTCGGAGTCTCTCCTCTGGAGGGAGTGGTGCACACAGGCTAGCTCATGCCCCTGTAACAGAGAAGTGACACAGCTGATAAAAGTGTCTGTTCCAGGTGTTTCCTAAGTTTATTTAAAATAAGTCCTGTTCAGAATATGCCCTGCCATTAAATGACAGGAGATTTGCTGCAAGCACAGCCCTCCACACCCCGAAGGATAGTCACGGCCATCCAGCACGTGCCCCTCACACGCACTAGTGCAAGAGACAGGGAGGGTGGAACATTTGGATGCTAGGAGGTGAAGCTTCCATCTCCCCAGCCCAGGCCAGGCTCCATTGCAACCATGTCTTGCTGGCATCCTCCTAGTCAGTACATCTCTTGCTGAGATCCGTGGGTGCCCACAAAATCTGAGACGTCTGTGAATGAAACAATGTGAAAGGGAGTGACGATGGAGACTGAGAAGCAAATGGAGCTCAACCAAGGACACTATGGAATGAGCTAAATCATAACAGCGATAATCCTCTGGGCAACCCTCCTCCTCCCCCGGCCCCGAGGCACAGAGTCCTGCTCAGACTCTAACCACTTCCTTCCATAATTCCCATAGACATCTCAGCAGCTGCAGAGCACACTCTGCTCTATGGCACTGGGAGGCATCTGGGTAGTAGAGGAATCTCAGCTCCAAAAATACTGGACAAATCCTACAGCAACAGCACAGACTTCAGAAGCAACATTTCTGATTCCACAGTGGGGGACAGATTGACACTGACTGTCAGAGAGCAACAGGCCAGAGCCATATAAGTAGACCCAGATTCAAACAGGCCAGATTTTAAGGTGTCCGGTTTCTGCTCTGAGCCAATGGAGATTTAAGGCTTGATTTTAGATTCCAGCACCTCCTCCTTGCAGCTGAACCATGCTGCAATCCAGACATCCTGCTTCCATGTAACTGTATATCTCATACCCCCAGCCCATTGCTTTGCCTTGGAAAATCAGTGAACCCAGCCAATGGGAAGAATCACCTCGAAGGGAAAGGATTGTATTTTGCAAAGTACGAAGAGAATGGCTCAAGCTGCCTTTGTGTTAGAGATCATGACAAATCTACTGCTCACAGATAGACAAATCTACCCATGATTTAGGTTACAAACACTATCCTTCTCTGAGGATGATATAGGCCCATTTTTGTAGCTCCACATGATTCTGGGATTTCACCATTTAGAGGCCAATTATCAGTCAGAGATGGAATATTCTCCCCCCTCCCGCCCGCCCCCCGCCAATTTCAAGGAAGTGGAACATTTTTCTGGATACAAATAATGAAAGATGTCCAAGGTTTCTATGTGTCCTTGAGTCTGGAATGTTTTCAGGCTGACCAGAGACATTACTGCAAGAATTATCCAGCTGAATGTCTGAGCAGAACCACCCATAAATGACAGTTACTCACTGGCATATATAACCAACTCCTCTCCCATCAATGGATCTTCTCCAGGCTGCCCCGCGCTGCCATTGTCAGTTGTCAGAGGCTCAGAGAGGACAGGGGCTTGTTTCTTCAGGATGCAGGTAATGATCGGGCCAGACACCAGCAGGACTAGAACCAGGGCAGAACGGAGAAGCCAGACTGCAAGGGACATAGCAGGCCCTGGGGCATGGGAAGAAAGGCAGAGGTAGGGCTGTGCCATAGATTATAACACTAGAAGGAACCATTGTGATCAGGATGCCTCTGAACTAATTCCTGTTTGAACAGGCAGCTGGAGGGCTGGGAGATGGGAATATTCTGCACAGTGACACAGATTGATGGGGAAACTAGTATTGAGATCATGCGTGATTTGGCTACATTTGGTCCCTGAAGAGTGTTGAGTGCCCCCTGAGAAACGCTGGGAGCCCTCCCATCCCATTGACATCTCAGCACCTTGTGGGACCTACCCAGTGACTCTCAGCATTAGTATTGCCTTGAACATTGGGGATTAAAGCAAAAAAGAACTTTGGGCCAGGAAGTGAGGAGACTTCTGTGTCCAGCTGAAAGCACATGCCAGGATTTCAGGCTGAATGAAGGCAAATGGATTCACCCTACCCAGGATTCAGACTCAGCATTAACTCCTGGACTGCTGGGAAAGTGCCGAGAGAGAGAATGGGAAGGGCCTCAGTTTTAGTTCTCAGCAGCAAAGACCCAGGCCAGTCTGGGACATCAGAGTCAGGGCTGATTCAGAGAGGAGAATGACCCCTGTTGAGTTATCCATGCTGCTCTGCTCCCTGCAGTGCAGTACCCACCACACACTGCCATATGTGTCATGGGTGAGGGTTACCTGAGCACACAACACCGGCATCTTTTCTGTGGTTACAGTCATGGACTCCCTGAGGCCTATTCTGGCATTCCATGAGGGCAGCTTCTGTCCCTGTGCAGTTAACCTCAGCCAGCCAGATGGGATCAGACCCTTCTCCAAACTCAGCCAGCCCTGGGGCTGATAACGCCGTCCCACAACCCAGCTGCCTGCACACAACACCAGCATCATTTAAGTCCCAGTCAATATCACACACGCTTCCCCACTGCTGGTTATGAAGCACCTCGACTCTCCCAGCACAGTAACTCGAGCCATTCACCAGTCGGATCTGAGCTTGTTCTGAAATGGTCAAACCTACAAGTGAACCATGGGAATAAAGACATAGAGAAGAGGAGATTAGGTCTGACCCATGAATGTCCTTTCTAGCATCCTTTATGTTCACATGTGTTTACAATGGGATGTTCCCTGTCTCCTGGGGACCTGGAGCTCACCAGCTCTTTGTCCTGAGCTAGGGTTTAGAATAGGTATTTCAACATCTGAAAATCCTAACTTTATAAAGGAAATGAGTTCTCTTCAGCTCAGACTATTTGCAGCAAGGGTTTCACAAAAAAATATGAAGATTTCCCAGATGAACATATACCTCCCTTTCATATTGCTTAAGCTATTTGGAGAATCTCTACACAAATTCCATCCTTCACAGGTGGGTAAACTTGTGACCTGCACTATACATGGATTGCACTAGTGCAGTTGAAACTGCTTCAAAAAACAATTTGTTGAACCTGTGCAAACCCCATATAGATGTTCTTATTTTGAATGTGGCAGTTTTGTGGTTAGCTGCAAGAAGAGGAACAAAGCAGAAGCAAGATAATCACACCAGCTGGAATGATTTTCACTCAGCTTGCAAACAGCACTTTAGTTAACCCAGTGCGGGTTTGCACCTAAGGAGCTGACTGAAGCTAAACCTCAGTAGGAACCCAGGTCAGGACTAGCAGGGAGCATCCCCCATCATGTCATCCCATTTGTAAACACCTCAAGCTCCATCTTCAAACTTATTAGGGTGTTTGTCCCCCACTCCTAATTAGGAGGAGGTTCCAGAACTTGCCTCCTCATCTTTTATTTTCTGTGCTCTTCACGCTCTCTGCATCCTCCCTCCCCCACACAATGTATTTATAGAGAGCCAGACCCTCTCAGCCTGCATTTCACCTTGTTGAACAAGTGAAATTCTTCCAGTCCCCTTTCATATGACTGTCCTCCAACCCCTGGTCATTGTACAGCCCTTCTCTGCACTTGGTCCAGCCTGAATTCATATTTCTAGTGCAGGCTGACCAGAGTTGTACACAGTTTTCCAGATGAGGCCTTGTACCCTGGGTCTTCCTGCTCTTGACTGGATATATCTCTACTTCGATCCCCAGCCCCATACCTGCCTCTTCTGCAGCCATGAAGCTCTTCACCCCTTTCCAAGCCCGGAGGAGCAGCTTCAAGGAATCTTTACTCCTCTCCCCTCACCCCACACAACCAACCTCCTCTTGCAGGCCTAGTTGTACAGTTTTTTTGGTGGGGGGAGCAGAGTCATTCTGAGCTGCTAGGCTACTCCTGCTTCCCCATGCATCCTTGGTCATCTCCATCCCACAACTGGAAATCAAACCCAGGAATCTGGGCTCCCTGTCCCACTGCTCTAACCGCTAGCTCCCATTCCCCTATCAGAGCCAGTGATAGAATCCAGGAGTCCAGGTATCCAGCCCTCCATGGTCTAACCCACTAGACCCCACTTCCCTCCCACACCCTGTCCACACTACCCCACTAGACCCCACTTCCTTCCAGACCCCTCCCTGCTCTAACTTACTAGACCTCACTTCTTCCCCAGAGCTGGTGACAGAATTCAGGAGTCCTGACTCCCAGCACCCCTTGCTCTAACTACAAGACCCCACTCCCCTCCCAACATTAGGAATAAAACCCAGGTGTCTGAAATCCCAGGGAAATCCGACACGTAAGTCTTCAAAAGGCTCTTGAGTAAAAGGTTCCAAGGAAACATTATTTATGAGGCTTTTAAAATTTCTGTGCAGCTGAACACCAGGGAAAAGAGTACTCACCCCCAAGCCAACCCAGCAGGGCTAGCAGTGCGTTCCCGGTCCCGTAACCCCTGGTAACCATCTCCAGAGCCCTTGCTGTGAGCTGTGTGGACCCCCAATGAGGGCTGCTCAGTGAGGAAGGAAAAGCCTGGTTATGGGTTTTACCAGTCTGCGGGTTTCATTTCTCAGGCTGGGCAAAGTTGCAGCTGCTGGTTTCCTGCATGAGACGCATGATGTGCCAGTTTCACAAGTACAGGAAGAGAGGTGAGGTGGCTCCTGTGCAGAGCCCCAGGAGGTATGAAATGAACCTCCTGGCCAAACCGCGCACCCCTGGCATCTGCTACAATTCATGCCCCATGCACCTCACTGCAGGGACAGCCTTGGGCACCATCTAGAGGGGCTTAGCCTGGTAAACCTTGCCCATTGCAATTTTTCCCTCTCTGCATCTGCTCGCAGTCCCCCCCCCACCCCAGCACCCATTGCATAATCTCTCCCCTATCTCTGCACTTGCTGGTGCCCTCCAGCCCTTCAAGCTGCCTCTGCACCTGCTCCACCCACCAAGGGGGCAGACAGTCAGTGTTTCACTCATGCTGTCATGCAAACCCTGTCCTGGCAGGGACTCAAGGAGTGAGGAAGGAGCTCCTGGCTGCTGCTGGGTGCTGAGGCTGATGCAAGCAGTTGTTCACAGGGCCTGGGAGCTGGAGAATAGCTTCTGGTTGGCTGCCAGGGCTCAACTAAGATGAGCTATGGGAACGCATAGAGCAAGGAAATGTAGAGCAGTAATCAGTTAAGGGGAGCAGCACAAGGCTACGATACTTCCAGGGTTCCTGGTCTGGGACCCAAGGCAGTGGGTAGAACCAGGTCCCCCACCAATCTCTGGAGGAAGTGGTTATGCCCTAAGGAAGGGAATTAGAATGATGGCACCCAGGGAAGGGGGCTTTCCTGGGACTGACTCAGTGGGGGCTATGGTCAGTGAACTGAGTCCAAGAGGGGTGGCGCAAGTAGAGGCAAGGAGTCCTAGGCCTGGTCTACACTACGCTATCCATGTTAAATCGATCCTTCCACTTTGCCATCCTTACTACGATGCCATTTAGGTTGACCTAAAAGGGTCTTTAAATAGATTTCTGAACTCCTGCCTGACAAGAGGAGTAGCGCTGAAATCGACGTTTCCAGGTCAAACTAGTGTTAGTGAGGACGAAATTTGAAGTTACCGGTCTCCGGGAGCTATCCCAGAGTGCTTCAGTGTGACCGCTCTGGACAGCAGTCTCTACGCAGATGCACTGGGCAGTTAGATAGGAAGAGCCCCGGGAAGTTTTGAATCTCATTTCCTCTTTGGCCAGCGTGGCGAGATTTCCTGCACAGCTCACCATGCAGAGCCCACCAGCAGAAGCGACCATGCAGTCCCAGAATAGAAAAACAGCCCCAGCATGGACCGCAAGGGAGGTGCTGGATTTGATCGCCGTGTGGGGAGACGAATCCGTGCTGGCAGAACTGCCATCCAAAAAAAGAAATGCCAATACATATGCCAAAATCTCCAAGGGCCTGATGGACAGAGGCCACAACAGAGATGCATAATAGTGCTGTGTTAAAATTAAGGAGTTGAGGCAAGCCTATTAGAAAACCAAAGAAGCCAACGAATGCTCTGGGTCACAGCCCAGGACATGCCGCTTCTACAGTGAGCTACATACCATTCTAGTGGGGTGTGCCACAACTACCCAACCTATGTTTGTGGACTCTACCAATGGGGTGATTGTCAGCATGGCAGAGGATTTGCTGCATGAGGAAAATGAGGTTGAGGAGGACTATGACGGCGAGGAGTCTACGGAACAAGCAAAGCCAGGAGCTGTTCATTACCCTGGAGCCAGTAACCTCCCAACCCTCCCAAGAAGGTATCCTGGACAGGGAAGGCATACAAGGCAGTCCTGGTGAGTGTCCCTTGGTCAATGGAGTGCCCGCTTGACAAGCTACTGTTTTTTAAATGATTACTGTGCCCTGAGGACTTGAGGTGCAAGAGTGTCTGTATCTTAAAATATATCCT